>PVKA01002527.1:110727-123725 GCA_004027165.1 Ctenomys sociabilis | reverse complement strand
TGGTGCTGGTGGTGGTGGTGGTGGTGGTGGTGATGGAAATGATGGTGGCGGTGGTGGCAGCGGCGGCGGCGGTGTAGTGGTAGTGGTGGTGATGGTGAGACAGGATTTTGCAGTATTGCTCAGAATGATCTTGAACTCACAGACTCAATCGATCGTCCTGTGTCAGTCTCCTGAGTAGCTGGAGCTGCAGGCCACTGTGCCCAGTCTCTCTATTCACAATTTCTCATGCCAGGAATCAAACCTAGGGCCTTGCCCATACCCAGCCAAGTGACAGTGACCATATCTTCATTTCCACTAATTCCAAGTCCAAAGGCACACAGGCCACCTCTGCCAACCACACATGTACAATGTATTAGCATCAGGGAGGCTTCATGGAAACTCACTATGAGCACTCCCAAGATGTTCAAATTCAGGGCAGCTCCTTCATAACTCAAGAGCAACGGACCAGGCTACAATCCATACCTCTTTTTCAAAGCAAATCAAAAAGAAAAAGAAAGTACATCTGGCAAGACACATCAGGAAAAACTTCCAGAAGACATGCACTTGAGAACATATGGGATTGCAGCAGTGCAGAGGGAGAAGAGCGCTTAGGGGTAAGCAAGGCGCAAGCAAACATGCAGCCCGCTCCGGGCAGCACAGGAGCTGGGGCTGGGGTACCCTTTCCCTCCAGGTGTAAAGAAATTAAGTCAAACAGAGTACCTATCTACTTTAAAAGACTAGTTGCTAGGCAAGAAGGCATTATTTAATTATAAAGGAAAGAGAAAACCCTGGAAGATTTAGGCAGGAAAATAACATAATTAAAACTTAGTTAATGAATGATTTTAATTAACATAATTAATGCAATAAATCTTGTAATAGCTGTAGGATGAAGCTGGAGGTGGGAAAGATGATTGGCAGTAGGGAGGCCAACGAAGAGGAAAATCCCCAAGTCCAACCATGAGGTCATGGTGCCTGCAGCTGGGCTGTGGAAAGGGGGCTACAACAGCCGTTGGGGGGCAACAGCCAGAGCCTGGAAGGATGGACTAGGACACAGGGAAGGGATGGCCCAAAGGCGTGAAGCAGGGGACATGGGGCAAATAAGCAGGAAGACAAGCGCAGCTCAGGGTGAAGGACAAACCCACTCCCCAGCTCTCTAAATCGGGGGAGCTAGGGTAAAGCGCAGGCTGAGATATCTACCAAGTGCTTAAAAATCTGTATGCCTTAGCAGATGTGTAAATGCCAGGTCCCAGGCAGAGACAGGCAGAGTTGCAGGCACAGAAGGCCCTGCATATGGAGCTAAAAAGAGCAGGGGGGCTTGAGGTTCCAGCTACTTGGAAGGCTGAGGTAAGAGGATTATACAGCTAGCCTGCACAAACTAGTGAACTCTGTCTCAAAATTTAAAAAATACAAAGTGCTGAGGGTGTAGCTCAGCACTCCCTGGGTTAGGTCCCCAGTATACCTTCCCCTCCAAAAAAAAGAGGGTGGTGGGAAGACCAGAGTAGAGTAGCAGAGTCTGCGGTTGAATTTGCTCCGTTCAACCCTGGCATTACATATATTACAGCTCCAGGGGAGAAGGGCCCGATCCTGACCCAATAATGACAGCTGCCTGGGAATAGCTCCATGTCAGGGGCAAGAGGAGAGGCCCCCTTAGAAGAGACAGTGGAAGAGCCAAGCTTGATCTGGCAGGGGGTTGCGTGCAGGAGCCCAGGGCCCCAGGCAAGTCCGCCCCCATGCTGGGGCTCCTGCCGTGAGAACTGGGCCCCAGCTTCCACCTCTGCTCCCTGGGGCCAGCTCAGAGCCTGGCCAGGTAATGCTCTGGGGCTGCGGGCGGGAGGAGGGCGCCAGGAGGGGCGAGCGGGAGTTCCTGATTTATCACAGGGAGAGAAAGCTCAAGCGGCCGGCAGCCTGTGAGGCGGCCAAGCGTGGGCCAGGGTAACTCATGTTCGCGCTCGGCACTCACCCGCCCCCCCACCAGAATTCCGTGTGAAGACAGCTGCGTGGGAGGCGCATTCGCTCCCTGCTCAGCAAGGCTGGCAGCCCCGCGCTCTTCTGGGGAGGTACATACCACCCCCACGTGAGCTGCAGAAGAGAGGCCCTGATGGCACCCAAGGAGGTGGTGTGTGGGCCGAGAAGCGCTAGCTGTCTGTGTCCCTGATGGGGGCAGCTCATCTTCAGAATGACCAGGGCCCCAATGCCTCGGATTCCCCAAGTCCAGGCAGAAGACCACACCCCCTACACAGTCACCCGAGCTCCACGCACCCTCACTGCTGAAGCCCCAAAGGGCAGAGCATCCGGTCCCTCAAGTCATCCTCACACCTGCGGGGGGACACTCAGAAGAAAATGAGCGGAAAGGGACGTGGCCACCTCTGCTCTCAGAAACGTGACCGCGACCAGGGCTGAGGACAGCCCCCTAGGGGACTGTGGCAGCTGCAGGAAGTAAGAAGCGCTGCTGAGTTACTGGAGGGAAAGAAGAGCCACAGATGCCAGAGCAAGGGGCAGCCACCAGGGCAGGGGCACGCGGGAAGCTTCCCTAAGGAAGTGGCTTCTCAGGTCTCGCCAGCCTCGGACTGATTTCCTCCTGTGCCCCTCAGGCGCTGGCAAGTAACAGCACTCTGTGCAGCCCCAAAGCCACTGACAGAAAAGGCTGAGGCAATGTGATCTAGTCACAAGCACAACTCCTGCTCCCCCAAAACAGTCACTCTGACCTAGGGCAAGTGCCTGGGTCTCCATTTGCCACCCATGAAATCAGATGGAAAGTGGGTATGCCAAGTGGACACGGTGAAGAATGAAAGGAACAATCTACAGAAAGGTGTGGCACAGTGCCTGGCACAACCAGCATCTGAATGGGATTAATGGAGAGCTGAAGCTTGGGCCTTCACAGCAGTACCTCCCGTCTGGTACCTGCAGCCCCCTGTGAAGGGCCTGGCCTGCCCACCTACCCATTCCCTGCACATCTTCGGACAAGGTGCTCGTGCTCTCAGGGCTGCATTGCTCATCTGCCACCTCCTGTCTCTTCTATACCCCTTTCCCGTCCCACCAATCTATGAAGCACCAACAGGTGTGCGTGAGCCTCTCAGAAGCCCCTTCCTCCACAGCCTCTGCAGAAACCTAAGTCACCCGTCCACAGTGACCAAAGCTAACACATGGGAAAGCTGAAGGCCCAACCCAAGGCCTATGCCTCGCCCCATGCTGGATGGCCACACCTCCCTCCTAGCTCCTGCAAATGCCCCTCACTGCAACCAGATAGTTCTGAGGTGTTCGCTCAAATGGAAGGGACATTCACTAGGTGCTCTGCACCAGCAGGTTACTGCTGGGCTGAGAGATGCCAGCTTGTAGTGGTGGGAGACACAGAGGACAGCCTGGCCAGACACAAGCCACCCAAGCAGGTAAATGACCAAACACAGCATGCCACGAGCTGAGATCCTGAGGGATCCATATCTCAGCCTGTCTCCCCAAGACGCTGGCCCAGCTGGGTGACAAAGCTGTATGCACATCTTTGCTGGGGACACTCCTATGCTCAGCACCCAGGGCAGGAGGGATGGGAGCACGACTGGACAGAGAGAGAAGTCAGGCTGCAGTAAAGTCACAGCGCAGGCCTCGGCCAATCCTCAGTGAGCCCTGCAGCTGGATGCCTCTGCAGCACTTAAGGTCTTAAATTTGAACCTTCTGGGGGCCAGGGAGATGGCTCAGTAGAATAAGCACTTGCCTGGCAAGTGCAAGGGCCTGAGTTTAACCCCCAGTTCCACAAAAGAAAAGAAAAAAAAAAAAAATTGGACCTTCTGACTCCCGATAAACAGGGTTTCCAATATGGCTACTAGTAGGAAGCAATAGGCCTGTCCTGGGATGGAGGAACACTTGGCCTCAGGGATGTCCCTGACACACACTAGAGGACCTGCCTTCCAAAGCCCTGCTGCTCCAAGAAGGCTGTGCACCAGGTCTGGGTCCTCCCGTCCCCATGTCTCTCACTGACGATGGCAAATGTCTGGCACTCACGTCCCACAGCATAGGCAGCCCCACACCAACACGCAGAGCAGGCCGCTGGCCTGGACTGCCAGCACCACAGAGAAGGAGGTTTAATCACAGTCTCCAGGCTGAAGGCTTTTCCCTGGCTGCACTTACTAGCATTCCACCTGCGCGACCTAAACTCTGTAATCCTGAACCACTCACAGCAACCCACCCAGGCACACTGCGCCACACACCATCCAGCGTGGAGAGCAAGTAGGAAGCCACCCCTGCCTTAAGAGGGACTACTAGAGCAGCAAAGGTCCCTGGGGAGCAGGGGACACAGGCACATGGGAAGTCATGGCTCCAAGGAAGGCCGATGAGCAGGTCCCCGCAGCCTTATGACACAGCAGTGCAGAAAAGCCCAGGGCTCCCGGAAGAGTCACACTGGAACCCAGCTCCTCTGAGCCCTGAGCCCTTCCTATCACCAGAGCTTAGAGAAGAGAAGCTGTCACTAGAGCGGAGTGAAAGCTGAGTCCTAAACAGTGACAGGAAAGAAAAAGGGTGCTTTGGGCCAGGCTCCCCGAGCCTTCCCAAGTCGCGGCCTTCCAGGGAGCTGGCCAGCACCCAGGGCACACTGCTACCAGGTACAGGCAATGGAGGTCCTCCATTGCCTCGACTTTCACCATCTATGCAAACACTGCCTCATTTATTATTTATCATGTTTGTTCTTTACCTGTCTTGCTGACTAAAATATAGGCTCCATGAAGCTAGGGGCCCCGCCTGTTTTCTGAATCAATGCATCCCAGTTTCCTAGAATGACCGCTTGAACACAGGAACCCCCATCAATGCATGTAGAGCAAATGAGTCAGTAACAGCTAATATCTGCAGTGTTGTCCTATGTACCAGGGTGAGGAGCGCCTGTACCCTAACAGACCCCCCCCCAAGTGGGGCTGGCACTTCTCCTACCAGTTTCGGACACAAGGAGAAGCCCTTAACGCTAATCCACAGGAACTGTGCACCATGCGCAGGGACAAACCCCAGGCACGGCTTGTTTTCAGAAATAAATTTACTTCTCGCTGTCCACGGCCGCTTCTGCAGTCAGTGGTAGAGCTGAGTTGCTTTGTGAGAGACTATACAGCCCACAAAGCCAGCAATCTGTACTTCCTGACCCTTAGAAAGGAGCCAACCCCTGATCTGGGAAACCCATAAATTACAAGGAAGTAGCCTCTCTCCTACTCATCCACAATCGTACATTATGTACCATTGTTGGGAGAACCAAGAAAACATTTGTGTCATTTGTGTTGTTGCTGTTGCTGCCGTTGTTCTGTGGGCCAGTGAGGACTCCTATTTGAGACAAACAGCCAGAGAGGCAGATAAGCAAACAAACAGGAAAATACCAAATTCTGTGTGAGGTGCTGACTACAGGAAACACAGGCAAGATATTATAGAAATGCAGAGAGCCGCACGTAGCAGCCTGGAGGATCCTGGAAAGCTTCCCGGAGGAAGCGACATCCAAGATATTATTGTCATCATATCTATCCAAAACAAGGTCTTTGTAAAGCCTATAAAAATATACACTCATTTGAAACCTTTCCCCCCCAAAAAGAGATAAGATACTAATGAATGCCATAAACCTAAATAACATGGGCAATGACCAATTATATTGTCTCTGAACATGTCCAACTAATATTACTAACCCAGTCAGTGCACTCATAATGGATTCAGAGATCACCTAGAGAGCAGCCCACGTCCTACAATCACTCTGTCTTCAGTGTCCCCATGTGGTACCCTCTGCCTGCCTCACAGAGCCCATGGACTCTCTCCTTCCCGCCCAGGCCAGTCTGGCCCAGACAAACTCTCAGGAATTTCACTGACACTGACATTCAGACAACGAGAAGGCAGCCTGGCCCCTCTCTAGGACATGTGGATCTGAACCCATGAGTCACAATGAGGTGTAAGACTCTGGAAAGGGGAACTTTGAGGACTCTGGCAGATGGCAGAACAGGCATCGATGGGAGGAGGTGGTCAGCCCCAAGCCTAATTTGCATCGTACATGACAGCGCACAGTGATTTCAATACCCAGGAGGGCATGACCCTCGATTTTTAGGTGTAGGTCTTCCACTTAGTAGTGACACACTCCTAACCCCGACACTCAGGCCCTCTCTGTCACCAGCCCTAAAGCGAACATGAGAACTAAAGAAGGTAATCTCTGATTCCTCTCTCAAGACAAAGGCAAGTGCTACCCGGCTACCCGAAAACCAACAGGCCCTAACACTCACCTTCTTCCCAGGCCCCACACTGCCCATACAGCCTCCTTTCTGCACACGGGTTCACCCTGGCTAGAAAATGTGTGATTCTGCCCCCTCCGCACTCCCATCTCCTTCATGTCTACAATTCCACTGCAGCCCCCTGCGACCATCCACACTGGTGGGACTTGCTCTCCTTTTCGGGAAACCCAAAGAATATCATCTTCACGTTCTACAAATATAAGAATTTATTTCAAAAGAAATGTTTTTCTTACAAATAACAGCTCCCTGTCTCCCACGTTCTGTTGAGCAAACACAAATTTTGCTTGGTTATGATTATTGTGTTGTTTACGGAAACTTTCTTAAAAGAAGTCTCTTATCAGAGATGGAAAAGAAACTAGTAGTTCTTGACAATTTAAAAAGCTGTGCGCTGTTGGGGCTAAGGGCACTAACCTTCTGATGTGTGATTTCCTATTTGTCTTCCTCTTTTTCTAACCCAAGATTAACTAAAGAACTCCAAGCATCTTTTATAGCTATAAAATTGCGACCCTATGCTGTATACTTTTTCAAAATGAAACACATGTCCGTGATCTCCACACTGATTTATCCCTCTTGCTGATTTTGGTTTTTAGTTGGTATTTTTGGGTTTTTGGTACTGGCAATAGAACTCAGAATCGTATGCTTACCAAGCAGACCCTGCACTGCTGAGCTACATCCCAGCCCGATCTATTCCTCTTACAAAATTCTAGACAAGTCTAGGGCCTGGGCTCCAGGTAGATGGGCCTCTACGCCACTGCTGAGTTGGTTCCTCTGAGGGGTGAGGTAAAAGTAGCAGTTCTCCCCAAAAGCAAAGCCAGCTCAGCTGTACTACAGCTTGGTCCAAGTCAGTGCACAGGCTACCAATTAGACTGAGAGTGCACCTTGAGATATTTTCCATTCACACTTGAAAAATAAAACCCTAGGAAGGATGAAGCCTTCATACACCCCCAAATGAGAGACAGCTGCATTTCTGGGTGTGCAGGTGCCTTCATTATCGCATATAATGTCACATAAGCCACGAGTCAATGATCACAGTTTCACTAGTATTGAGTACAGTCCTACAGGTCACTGCTATGGGACGGGCAGAAGGAAGACAGAAAAAATGAAAGAAAGGAAGGAAGACATAAGGACCATCCAGATAGCTCAGCAGACTAAAGCACCTGCTTAGGGAGACACAGGGACTGGGGTTTGATCTCCGGCATGCTGTGCTGGCCCTGTCCCCGAGAGACACTGAGACTGAGCATGGTGGTGTCATTCCTATAATCACAGTGCTTGGGAGGCTGAAAATAGGAGGAGCACTATGAGTCCAATCTGCGTAGTGAGACCCTGTAGACCCTGTACTAAATATATAATTTTTTTTTAAAAGGAAAACATATATATCTATACTGCAGAGGCTGCAGGTAGGAGCCCCTCAGCCCTGTGTCGTGGTCCTACTACAATAACAGTACCCTACTGTTTGATGAGAAAGGCAGTACAACTGGCTTCTGAGAAGACTGTGTGCTGAGCTGCAGGCCAGCTTCCCAAAGCCTCCAACTATTCTCTTCCCACTCTAGCTTTCCGTCTACCATAAGCCCGCACAAAGACGGACCACACTGTGCCTTCCACTGTCCCGACACCCTGAATTAAGCAAGCGAGGACTCCTGGCACGATGTGCCACAGCCCCTTTAAATCCTAAGAATGAAGAATCCAAGCCTCTAAACAAGACTGTGCAATGAATTTCTGCCAACTCAAGGCTTCTGAATCATAAGGAAGCTGCCAGGGACCACAGATTATAAATCGAGTCTCAGGTTTGTCTGCCACCATCCTTGTCCTGTCCTTTGAACTGGATTGGACAGAGGACACTCTCTGGTAACCGGCCAGCTCTCCCCACCATCCTCATTAACACAGAGACCCCTGTTAGCATAAGACCACCACCATCACCCTGAGACTCCCTATAATCCCTTCACCATTTTTCTTAGAGAATATCAAGATTTGGCCACCTCTTGGCCTTTTGTTTCCCATGAACAACTGGTCATCCCAGTTTCCCACTGTGTGGCCCTTTTGTCACTTGCATTTTCTTTTCACAGTAACCCCTTGAAGGATATTGAGGTCCACTGCAGGGATCCCTGCCAGGGTGGGACTCCTACGTTGAGTACCTGGTGGATCAGGAGAAAGAGTGGTGGAAGTCAGGAAAAAAGTAAAACCAGAGAAAGCCTTCATCAGGCAAGCCAAGGCAGCATGACAGGTGAGGAGCTTATGCTGGTGAGCTACCGTGCGCAGGGCTCAAACCTCGGCACCATTACTTTTATCTAAACACATTACTCAGCCTCCCTAACCTCAAAGATGGATGCGCACAAGGCTTTCCTGTATGTTTGTGATGAAAAATATATGATGGGATACATACAAAGCATTCAGCATTAAGCCTTAAGAAAGGGTAGCTGGGAAATCCCAGCTGGGATACTGGGGAGTGGGGAGGAGGTTGAACTGGTGAAGAGAGAACTCAGATCACAGAGCTTCAGTTTGTGGTTCTCATTTGTAAAGCCAAGGACTTACAAGGACAACTCCTTCCAGCTAAACATTCTGGAAGTTTATAACTAAGATGTAAAGATTTTAAAATGTCACACGGGCATCAGAACTATACTACAAAGTGACATCCATAGCACATTCACCACCATCAAAGGAAATAACACACAACAGGATTTAAGTGACGAGTGTCTGTCTGGGCGTGGACGTGCTGGGGGTGCTGCTACCAGGGAAGGGAGCGGTTAAGCACAAATACACTGCTTATATTGCCACTCTGTGGTCTACCGGACCAGCCTCCAGGAACATGTCGGCCATCTGGGCATTGGGCGAAAGTTAAGGTCTTACAAAATAACTTTTCAGCCCAAAAATCAAGAGTGAGAGCTTTCTCCTTCCCCTAATCTTCATCTTTGTCCTTTGAAGCCAAAACCAACAATGCCTTTAATCTATGTAGAAGCGTTTCTTGTCTAGTATCTTATTCCCTAGATGAGATACATACAAAAGGTTTTCTGAAAGAATACCAAGTCACACTATAAAAAAACACACTGCAACAGGGAGCAGGGCCCGGAGTTCAGGTAACACACCCCTCCCTCTGCCCAGCTGAGGTGAGCTTTAGCTTCCTGCTTGGTTTCCCAGAATTCTGATGGAGTATGAGAATACAAGTCCCAAATGTGGAAACAGAAACCAATACAATGGAACAAAACCTGAGTTATCGGGCTCAAATGACAGCCAGAACATCTAGGCGGCATGGTAAGTGTTGTATGAGAGCCCGGTCAGACCCTCTAAGGCCCTAGAATGACCTCCCGTCTAGTCCACAGCCCGTTTCCTGGAAGGGAGATTCCAAGCCCCTGTCCTCCTAAAAGGCCCCACTACAACGCTGAAAGCACAACACTCAGGGGTGTGGGCAGGTGTTCAAGATGTTCTGTATAGTTGTTTGTTTGTTTGTTTTTGTTATATTCAGGATTGAACTCAGGACCTTGTGTTTGCCAGACAGGCGCTTACGCTGCTGAGCTATATCCTTGGCCCTACGTTCAGCACATTCTGCTGTCCTTTCTTAGTCTCAACACAGATTTTCATGAAAGGATATTCAGGGAATTTTATGGTGCTCTTACATAACCTCGCACTTGGCTTATGCTGAGTAAATAACTGGCCTAAAAGGATAAGGAAACTATTCTTGTAGGCACACAGTTTTCTTCTCAGATGAAGACTGCCCCATTTGTCAAATAAAGAGTAACTACATCCAGCCATATAAGTTAATTTTACCCTGGGCAGATAAGAGACTGCCCTATGACATGCAGTCCAATAGGCAGCTTTACTTAGAAAGTTTACTTAGCAAATGGCAGGTCCACTAATACAGACATCAGATCTGGGTGTGGTGGTGAAGGCTGAAGCAGGAAGATTGCTGTGAGTCTGAGATCAGCCTGGACTACAGACTTAGACCCTGACTCAAAAAAACTAAGTGAATAAATATAAATAAATGCTAAGACCACGTCTCTTAACTACCTAGAGCTCGAGAATGAAAAGTCTTTATATTCATTCCTAGTCCTATGTCCCAGGGGAAAAGGCAGGCCCAGAAAGGTGAAGGGGTTTATTCAAGGTCACCCAGCTAACAGCAAAGTCAGGCTTCAAATTCAGCTCTAATGCCCTTTTCCACCCTAGACAGCTCTCTGTCCAGAGGCAAGCAGAGGACTGGTGAACAAGATGATGGTATCAGGGGCCAAAGCCTCCCAGGCATCAGTGATTCCTTAAATCAACAATATTTTCATAAGAAAAATATATCTAAGAATCAAAACCATATAGCTAAGATTCCAGCACACTGTCCAGAATGTGAAGCCAGGCAGTAATAACTGGAGAGTGTGGTCTGGTTAATCTGCTCACAAACAAGAACTAAAAGAAAGTTCTCCTAAAAGAACAGGCCAAGTCATCCCACCATGAAGAAATTAAAAGGCCAAGTGTTGAAAGGGCAGGTCCCAAACCTGCAAGCCGTCCTGAGTAGCTCCAAGTCCCCAGTGAGCAGGAGTGAATGCTGAGTCAGGCCCATCCATAGGGCCAGCTGGTTAGGGGAAGGCCCAATACCTGCTCCACAAACGGATCCAAGCAGGACTTACTTAGCAGAGAGCCCTGAAGCCCAGAAGCACAGCTGCACTGGAAATTAACACTTAAACCTCAGGGCCTGGAAGACTCCTGAGGCTCATTACAGGCCCCCGCTAATTACTACCTTGGAAACACATGGCAAACTGGAGTCTGGCACTCCAGGGGCCTCTCTTCCCCCCCAACGGGGAGGGTTCACAGCATTTTCCACCGAGAATCTCTAGGGGCAGAATAACCACACATGTAAACCATGTGGACTCCAAGCTGGGAGAAGCAGAAGCCGCCTCTCCTACTGCATCGGCCACCATCAGGAAATGGAGAAATGCTGTCGCCTTTTCTTCTAATGAGAGCGCATGCCTGAGTTTCCACACAGAGAGCCACGGGCTGCTCCTGTTACATGGGCATGGTGACGCGGACGACTCCGGATGGAAGGAAGATAAATCTGTCACTGCCCGCCTTACACCTGGCTCGTCTGGGAGTCTGACCACAGGATGGTGCCAGGAAGTGGACAGGATGGTGGCCCCACTGCTTCCCTTGGCTTCTCACTTCCCATGGGAGCGCCACCAAGACCCACATGGAGCATTCGTCCGCCTAGGCTTGGGTTCAGATGGTGGTCCGCAAAGTGGGTTCAGGGGACCCAGGAGGAGACAGCTGGAGTGGAGGCTTTTTAGGTTAGTTTGCAAGGCCAAACTTATTCTCATACTCGTGACACATTTTTTGTCCCTCTTACTGTTAAGAGCACAAATATGTCATATCACAATGGACTAAAAGCAAAGCCAATACAAGAATCCAGCTGGCTTTTCTTATGCCAGGCATTACAGATATTTGCAAAACAAACACAAAATCATGCCAGGATTCTAAGACTTTTATTTTGGAAAATGTAGTTATATTTTATGAAAATGGACTCTTCGTGTTAAAATGTAATGAGCTAATTTTTAAATTTTAAAATGTATCTGTTTCATTTCAATGTGGTAAATAGAGATAGCCCACATAAACAGTCTCTCTGCAGCCTTCAATAATTCAGTATTTTAAAAATTTAAATGTCAGTCTGGAGACCCAAAAGCTTAAGAACCACTGGTTGATGAGAAAAAAAAAAAATGATGTTCACATTTTGTCGTCTGTGTCGGTCTATGTCTGTCTGTCCGTTCCTTCCTGTGTGTGTGTGTGCCTGTCTGTTTGTATCTCTCTCTCCCTCCATTTCTCCCTCTCTCTTTCCCTTTCCCTCCCCATCTCCCTCTCTCTCAGATAGCGTCTCACTCTATAGGTCAGGCTCGCCCTGAACTCAGCGATCCTCCTGCCTCTGCCTCCCACTTGCTAGGATTACAGGTGTGTACCACACCTGGCAGTGTGTTGCTCGAGACACTTGACCTGCACCACCTGCTGCTTCTTATCCCTTAGGCCCTATCCTTCATTGTGAGCATCTGATCAACCCTACGTGCTCCATCCCATCTTCCAAATGATGCAGCCCCAGCCCTGTATGACTCCTCCTGAACTCCCCTGACAGCTCATGCCACCCTGCTTTCATTTTCACACGGGTCTGTGACATCCGCTGCACTGTTGTCCTGAGTTATGTAACTCCTGTTATTTTCCTTTCCCCCTAGATATATGTTTTGCTTCCCCATGGAAAAGTTCTGAATCCAGCTCTGCCTGTAACTAGCTGGTTGACCTAGGACAAGTCAGTCTCATCTCCTTGTTTCCAAATGGCAGATTAAACCAGGTGTGGTGTCACACGCCTGTAATCCTAGCATTCAGGAAGCTGAGGCAGGGGAATCATGTGAATTAGCCTGGGCTGCATAATGAGTTCAAGATCAGCCTGATTTATGTAGCCAGACCCTGTTGGGGGGTGGGGGAGGCAACACAGTACACAGTAGGCAGACTTCCTCTGAAATCTGGCCTATTACCTGCTCGCCACCGCCATTTACCTGCAGTTTTTTCTGAAAACTACAGAACAATGTTGGGCACCAAGCACAGGACAGCACAGGCTGACCAATCTCCCTGCAACCACATGCCAGCACAAACCGCACGAGCGGGGCATGGAGTAGATGGCACATGAATCAGAGACCGCACTGCCCCCAGGGTGTGTCCAGTAGGTGGAGTACAGGGCCCCCCAGGGTGTGTCCAGTGAGTGGGATACAGGGCCCCCCAGGGTGTGTCCAGAGAGTGGGGTACAGGGCCCCCCAGGGTATGTCCAGTGAGTGG
>PVKA01002527.1:55475-110627 GCA_004027165.1 Ctenomys sociabilis | reverse complement strand
GAATCCCTGACCTCTGCATGCAGGCACCTATCTCAGGGTTCATCTACCCAATGCCACAGATTTCTACATCAGATGTGAACCTCATGATCTTGTTACCCTAACAGCTGTACAGTGCCTCTATCTCAGTTGCAGAAAAAAAGCGGGTCCTCGGTCCTCACACGATTCCCAGGTGATGCCAGGAAACCCTCAGGCTTCTAGGAGAAACGCCAGCTCCTCCAGCCTCTCAGAGCACTCTCGCACCAGGTGAGAGTTCGAAATGCCTTTGCAACCCCTTGGCTGTATCCGACTCCCTCAGTTAGCTCAGTTCCCTAGAGTCAGGGGTGGCTGCTCCCAGCTCTGCTTTGGGGACTTGTTTCTCCCTCCAGCACACCTTGCTCCTCGTCTCTTCAGTCCTCTACCCAACCCACAAACCCCAACTCTGGCGAGCAGCCTACAGACCTACAAGAGAAGTCAAGAATGCTATTCCTATGTGCATTCAGATTCCAGTGCCTGGGAAGGGACCCCTCAGCCCCTGCAAACAAGCCCCATGCAGAGTCACCAGGGACAGTCTGGCCACTTTAATCATTTTCTGCAATTACTTGATCTAGTTTGCAAAGGGCCAAGAAAATTTCTTGCAAGTTGTGTGCCCCTGCCATACTTATTTAATAGCTACCCACTCTGCATTAAGCACAGATGTTTAAAGTTCATCACACCTTGGAGACTTGTTAGATAAAACCCTAGTCCTTTCAAGTAGGACTACCCCATCTGCCCACCCATGACTCCGTACACACGGACCACTGCTTTCCCTGGTGCAGGAATGAGCTCAAAGCAGTCTTTCCTGTGGACTGCAAGACAGCTGTGGATACAGGCTAAAGGCACAGCAGCCCCTCAGCCTCTACTCATCCATATTTCTATGAGGGCAAACAGATTAAGTGAAACACATAGTCAGCACTCTGAAAATAAAACCCTAAGATTCACACAATGAGTTGGTACAGGGGTAAGCAAACGAAGTCCTTACATTAGATATCAGACAGATTAAACATGCTGACATCATCTCCAAAATGCAGAAGACTGGGACAGGGCCTGGGAGGAGGGGAGAACTAAGGAGAGGAAAGAAGCGGCTGGGGATGCAAAGGCAGGGCCATCCTGGTCCTGGTTTCCATTAAGCACTGCCTCAACCAATTGCTAATAAACCATTTTCCCAAATTCTGGATTGTGAAATACAGTCTCCAAATATGCCCCATGAGTTTTAATAAATTTGGCCAATGTGAATATCAAGTTTCTAGGAGCCTCATAACCCACATTGGGTTATTAAAGGCCTTGACAAGTTCTGAAATTAAAAACACAAATCTGCTTAACTTTCAGCTCAGTGTTTTCCAAGCTCCTTTGGCTATACAAGTCTTTCTTATGGACCCATGAACAGCCCCCCGGACGAGCATTCTTGGGAGTCCATGCAGTCACTGCGCCCATCTTCCAGAGCCTGAGTGCAGCCCGAGGGCTAGACTCTCTGCAGAGCCCGCCTGTAGTGCCATGGTTGCTGACCAGTCCTGGCGTCCAGCTGGTCTAACGCACCGTTCTCCTTGTAATGCAGGCTGGCACACCAACCGTGTATGGATCGCAGCTGCAAGCGCCTGGCTACCTCAGCTCTTGCCAGAAGCTGGAGTCTCATGGTTGGGTGCTGACCCAGGGGCTCTCATCTGAGGGCACTTTGGGCCTGCTGGGAAGTGGGAGGCACTTGGTAATGTCTGGGTACAGTTCTGGCTAGAATTAAGAGAAAAGCGTTGCTGGGCAGGGATCAGGGAGCTGCTTACTACTCGGCAATGCTCAGGCCAACCCCGGCGGGGGTTTATCTGCCCCAAATTTCAGCGGTGCTAAGCCTGGTAACTCAACAAACCAAGGCTGAAGGCCGCAGATATCGGCAAGTTCACCAAAACAAGGAGCGCCACCTCTAAAGAATTCTTGGGAGCCGGGCGTGGTGGTGCATGCCTGTAATCCCAGCACTCGGGAGGCTGAGGCAGGAGGATTGTTGTGAGTTCGAGACCAGCCTGAGCTACAAAGTGAGTTTAAGGCCAGCCTGAACTGCATAGTGAGACCCTGTCTCAAAAAGACAAAAAAAAAAAAAAAAAATGAATTCTTGGGAACCAGCCACCAGCCTCTCCTAAGGCCCCATCACTGCCTTTCCCTTGATTGACACAGGATACAGCCTGAGTGCTGGGGGCCAACGCCCCTTAGCCGCACAGTGAGCCCATGGTATGGAGGCTACTTCTGCCCAGTGCTGCACCCACAGGAAACAACCACAAAGCCATTTCTGCTATTTGACTCTCATCCGCTCAAAAAGGAATGACCAGCTCATGAAGTAGGTAGGCCCAGGAGGCCTGGGTCCCACAGCCGCGTCCTGATCCTCAGGAACAGCACCGAGGCTGCAGTGAGAGTGCAGCCACCCACAGACGCAGCTCCCCTGGCCTCGGCCTCACCACCACCACTGTACACATGGCTATGAGACAAGAAGCCTCGGGAGCACCTTTTCACGGCCAGGGCAAAGTAGAGTCACAGACAGGACATGGAACCTGCAATAAGCATTAACCATGCACCTTTTCTTATGCAGGCGAAAGTCTCCAAAGTACATACCTGTCTGTATGTGCCCATGTGTAGGGACATAGCCAGAAAAGGGAGTTGAAGACTGACTGACTGACTGACTGACTGACTGACTCAGAGGGCTGAAAAGCCCTTGGTATCTGCAGCTTAACTCTCAGGACCAGCTGTCCTCCCCACACCAGGTGACAGACATGCAAATCTCCAAACCTCTGCAAAGGGGGGGGAACACTCTCTCTCTCTGTGTTCCATCTTTCTCATCTTCACCCAGTCCATTTGGAGGCACACAGTGCACCCCCAGCCTCCCATCCAAGGTCCAAAGGCAGGATCAAGAGCACAGAGGCGTCATCAGGGCACCAGCCTTGACCTTTGAAGATGAAAGAGATGACTCTCGCCACAGACTCTGATGCTACCTGGGATACTCTTCACTGAAAGTCATAACAGACAAGTACAGAAGACAAAGGAGGGAGAGGAAGACTGGGTGCTTTAGGGATGGGAAGCCACGGGATGCTGAAGAAGGGGAGGAAGAAGAAAGATGCAGACAGGCCCCGGGAGCTTCCGCTTGCCTGTCGCTAACACAGCTCAACCCGTCCAAACTGTCCCTTCCTGCCCCAACAATAGGAGAGAGAAGAGGCAACTGAGTCACTCAAGAAAGGCCATTTACATGGTGAGGAGAGGGGGCAAGAAGCCAGCCATGCCAATCCAGAGCCAGAGGACAGGAGGGGGACAAGACAAAGGAGGCAACACAGGGAGGAGTGAAGCAAATCTCTCTCAAAGCACCCGTTCTCCAGGCCCAGTGAGAGCTTGTGGCCGGCACAGGAGCACTGTGGGCTGGTGTGGCACAGGCTCAGGCTTCAGACAAAAAGACCCAGACCTACACCCTGGTTCCACCACCGAGAACCTGAGAGACCTCGGGCAGGGAGTTCGCATCCCGGGACTATTTTTCCTGCTCTGTAGGATGGCAGCAAGGACACCTTTATCTCAGCAGTGTGAGACCTACGGAAATGCAGGAGGACTCTCCGAACACACCTGCACATAGCTCTCACTCCCGGCTCACTACTTCCACATCCTCTCCCCATGCAGATCTTACTTCAGAAATGGATTCAGTGCCTAGTAAGACACAGCCTGTTTCTACGGCAACAACAGGCCACTACTTGAAGAAAATCCCAGAAGAAAAGCTGCATGGGTCAGCTTTCCATCACTGGGACAAAAACATCTGATATGTATAACTTAAAGGACAAAAAGGTTTACTTTGGCTCACAGCCTCAGAGGATTCCATCGCGGAGGATGGACAGGGTGGAGGTGAAGCTGCTCATCTGACGGCAACAGGGAGCAGCGGAGCCGGGAGAGAGCCAGACGGGAAGGGACCCGGAGTCACAGACAGCGCCCGCTACGCCGGCTCCCCAGACACACCCAGAAGTGTGGTTTACGCATCTGCTGGGTGTCGCTCAGGCCAAAGCACAAGTCTAGACTACCACAGAAGCCACGTTTTGGAGAGGTGAGCTAGGCTCTCCTCCTTTATGGAAGCTTGGTGACCATGAGAGGCGAAGGCATGAGGGGAGGAGGAGCCAAAAGTGCTTAAAGAGAAAATCCTGCTCTATCTTTAAAGACTATGAGCTCCCGGAGTCTCCAAAACTTGGTGATGTCACGTAGGATTCTCTAGCTCCTCTCAGGGTGTCAAGGGATCAGAATGAAAGGAGATAAGAACGATTCTCCTACCACAAGCGTAGGGCTGGTGAGAGTGACAAGAACCTTACCTGTGGCGCCCCAGCACTGCGTAGGTGCACCTGATGGCAGCACTTCTCTCTTCTCCCATGGACCCCTCTGGGGACACTCAAGCACAGCTCCAAAATATTTGCTTCGCGAGTGAATGAATTATTCACCCAGCCCTCAGTCAGAGTCAGTGGCCTGTGGAAAAGTTCCATGAAGGCCGGTCTCCCTCAGTGCCAGGAACAATTTTAGCCTGCTGTAAGAACACAGCACAGCCTACAGAGGCCTGTGCAGATGCTAGAAACCCAGATGCCTGGAGATGAAAGGCTGCCTGGCTGTTCACAAACTCAAGTCCCCACACAATGAGCCTGTATTAGTACCGTCAGGCCAGTGGCCCATGCCTCATGTCTACCCTTCTCCAGTGACACAGAAATTAGCCTCCAAGAAGAGCAGAGATTCCAGGACAGGTTCAGGGTCCACTGCTCCCCCAAGTTCAAGACATCCTTGAAGTGCAGCATTACTGTCCTCTGCTTCCTGCATGGAAAGGCAAGCACCTTGTAGTAGAGCTAAGAGCGCTAACTCAAGTGAACCTTTCACTGGTCCGCAGCAAAAGAGGGGAGAGACAAACAGAGGGGGAAATAAAAGCAAGACAGACATTGCTGTGAGTTTTCATAAGGCGGAAGATATCTAATGTAGGGCGGGCCAAATAGTTCAGCAGATTAAAGCGCCTGCAAGCAGGTGCAGGGGCTCAGTGTTCAATCCCAGCCCTGTCCCCCGGGATGTGCTGAGATGACAACTGAGACTGGGCCTGGTGGCATGTGCCCGTAATCGCAGCTCTTGGGAGGCTATAAACAGGCAGATCACTATAAGTCGATCTAGTAGTGACACCCTGAACACCCTGTAGACCCCTCCTTAAAATACAAAAAGAAAAAAAAATATATTTAATGAAATGCCATGCCGGCCCCACCGCCAGGATGCACTGAGCCAGTGACCCAGTCTGGGCATGGTGGTGCTTGCCCGTCACCCCAACACTGGGGAGGCTGAAAACTGGAGGATCACTACAAGTCTGAGCTGCACAGTGAAAACCTGTGAAGAAAAGGCATTTAACATAAAGAGCCAATCTGTAGCCTAGAAGCGCCCATCCTGCCGCTTCTGCTCTGGGACCTACCGCACCAAGTCCCTCCACATCTTCCCTCCGCCTATTACACTTCGCACCCTCAGCCCCTTCTCCCCTCCTGTCTGAATTCGTTTGTCCCTACCAGAGCCCATGCCCTGGCCCCCCAGCCTCCTCTGCTCATGCTGACTTGAGCCCTCTACTTTTCCTCAGAACCTTTAATACACATTGGTGTACTGTGTTGGCTTTTTCCCTACCCATCCTGCACAAAATTCTGAAGCAGGGGCCACGCCTGGCTTCCTCGCCATTAATAAGCCATCATTTAGAACACTTAGTATATTAGGGCATTCTGGCTTTCAATAAATGCAATTACTGAAGTAAATATTCTACTTGCTCAGGAGATAATTCACAGTAAATGTTTATTCAAAGTCTTACTTGGCAAATTAGAAGAACATGGCTCAAGATTGGTCCCTTCCCTTTTTTCAGCCTTGTGGACAGAAGGGAGCAAATATTTTACTGTTTCAAGAAGGGTGGAAGCCTGCAAACCACTGCTTTACAGAGAAAAAGTCATTTTGTGTAAATAAAGATTATAGAGTCCATGTGTGAAAGCCACACACCTGCCTCTGACACAGATGCCCAAAAATGCAGGGCTGGCAAGTGAGCCCAGGTGGAAGAGAGCCTCTATGAGGAGAGCCACACTTTCTCAGTGGTATCTGTCTGCGTTTCTCATCTACCCCCAGTGGACGCTAATGCCGTGGATCTAGCTTCCCCGCCTGCCCTGATCCCGGCTTGCCAGGCTCTTTATTATATTAGATTTTTATTTACATTTTAATTTTTCAATCTGTAAACATTTATTTGTTGCTCTTTAAAGAAATGCCAATGGAGCCCTTCTACAAATGAAGAACGGTTTGGGGTGGCACCCGTCACTCTGCACCCTGCCGGTGGTCCTAGCCCGAGCTCAGCAGAGGAAGGTCACCTGCAAGTGCTGGGCGAGTGCCGATGCCCAGCCTGCACCCCAGCAACGCCAGAGGAGGGTGTGCATCCTCACAGCCCCCCAGGACCTACTGAGTCTTGGTTCTCCATCCCAGCAGGTGTTACACAACTATGTAGTACACGACGAAGTCCTCATTATCACCACCCTCAGGCTTACACTCTGCTATACTTGTTTCCCCTCTGGCAAGGCGATCAGCCACACCTTCCAAGGGTAAGAGATGCTGGAACAGTGACACCCCTTTTCTTTTTTTTTTAACCAGAGATTGAACTCAGGACCTTGCTACACAAGCACTTATTCTACTGAGCTATCTCCCTGGCTCTACCAACGTTATTCTTAATGTAGCAACCACTCAGAAAGAAGCATAGGAAGCATTCACTCTTCCCATGACACTTGAGGTAAGGATGACTACAGATCATTTACAGATGGAGACACTGTGGCCCAGAGAGATATGTAGGTTTATGGATGACACAGCCAGGACCAGAGTGGAACTCAATGGTGTGCAAACTTGAAAATCATGATATAAAATAATATTGCAGACGTAAGGTGACAGCGTCGACACTCCAGTGATTACACATCCACTCAAATTCTCTGCTGCTTACGCTGTGCCAGCACAGCCTCGAGGAGGCAGAGTGTGGGGTGAACACTGATGAGTTGCGCACAACGCCTGCGCATCGTCGAGGATCACACCGATGGGCAAGGAGCCAAGCGGGCAGGAGCCAGTGGAGGCCAGCCTGCCCTGTGCAGGAGCCCGGCAGAGCCAAAGCCCGTGCTGCGCGGAGCGTGAGCAAACGCAGAGGGAGCAGTGTTTGGCAGCAGGCTGTGCAGTGGCTGCAGCAGCAGCAGCACTGACCACAGCACTGCAGACTTTGTAAAAGAGGGGACTCTTTCCTAGAGGCCACCGGCAGGAGGCTGGCCAGTAGGGACATGAAACAGGAGGAGCAGCATGACCAGATCAGGCATCACGAAGACAGGGTGGGCAGTGGGGGAGTGAGAGGGTCACAGGAACACCCAGGCAGAGAGACAGGGAGGGGAAGATGTCATTGCTCAGACAGCTGACAGGACGCTAACCGGGGTCTGCCTCTGTTACTCAACCTTTCATCTGCAAAGTGAAATAACAGTATTGCTCCAGCTTCCCTTCTGAGATGGTTACAAAGCTATCAGAGATGGAATAATAGGCCTAGAGAGATAGCTCAGCAGACTATAGTGCCCATTTAGACAAGCACGGGGACTGCAGTTCAATCCACGGAACCACATGCCATGCCAGCCCTGCCTCCAGGGCAGGGCACGCGGGCCACAGAATCTGAGTATAGTGGCGCATGCCTGTAATTCCAACACTGGGAAGGCTGAAAACAGAAGGATCACTATGAGTCTAAGACCCTGAAACAACCAAATACATTTAAAATAAAGAAGAGAAAAGACAATAAGAATAGCCAATGCATTTTGCACATTTGTACATTTTATTTAAACCAAAGCACCATCTCTCTAAGGGTTTTACAAATACTAATTCATTTGGTTTTCCTGGTATCCTATGAAACAAGACCTCCATTATTCCCATTTTACAGATGAGGAAATTGAGCTGTGAAAATGATACACAAGTGGCAGGGCTGCAACTTACAGCCCGGCAGTATGGCCCAAGACCCTACTCTTGGTCATTACATATGTCCGTGGCCTCCTGGTTGTGTGTCTAGCTCTGTGGTAAGCACCCAACAACTACCGTCTGTCATTTTGATCCTCACAATAATTCCAGGAGAGAGCCTGTTTTAAATCCCTGATCTGCAGATAAGGACACTGAGACCCACAGGGGTTGGCCTTTGCCTAGGGTTGCAAACTAATAAAGAGCCGAGTGGCAGACCAGTCTGTGGGGCTACAGCATCTGTTCTCTCCAGAGGTTCTCCTCTCCCTTCATTCCACAAGCACGGAAGCCAGGGGGAGGGGCCCGGAGGGAGCAGCAACCTGGATCAAAGGCTAAGCCCCCAGCAGAGTGGGCTGAGGGCGGGATGCCTCTGCCTGGCCAGCTTTCCTCACCAGGTGTAAAGCACAACTGAGAGGAGACAAATTGCCCCCATTCCAGCAAGGAAGTTCAGCCACAAGAGAGACACATTGTGTTCACTGGGCAGTAAAACACCCCCATCCCTTTTGGGTGAGGGTCTGCAGGCCTCAGTGCTGAGAACAAAGTAGTTTTTTTTTTTTTTAAAAGGTGGCCCATCAGGCCCTGCTCTGCTGATTGGTCCTGGCACAAATAAGCTGCCAGTCAGTACAGCTGTAAATCGCAGTGACAGCAACTCCCCAGGCCCCAGGCACACTCTGGGCCATGCTGGAGCCACAGTGTCCAGGGCTTTCTCCTGCCACTTCATGGGACTGGGAGTTCTGGCCTGGGGCCTGGCCATGGGATGATTAATCTACGGGCAGGCTTCATGAAGAGGAAAGCATGCAGGCAATTTTACAGAAGAAAACAGCTCAAAAATAAATTTGCCCGGGTTCAGCAGAGACTCCACCATCTAGAGCTGCAGCTCCAAACAAGAGGGCAGAGCCCTCCACATACTGCACGGAGGCTCAGGCGGATCATGGACTCTGCTGGACACTTCGGAGAGGCTGGGTACCACTGCAGTCAAGGGCACGAGCTCTGAAGTCAGGATCTGTGTGTTCAAATCCCTGCCTGGCCTCTTAAATGGCCATGTTCCTTAATCTGAGGATAAAGATAGCAGCCGCACCACCAGCTGTTACAGGAGGCAAGTGAGGCGCTCTGTAGAAAGACCTTAGAACAGCATCTAGCACCTAGGAAGCACCGAGCACGTGTTCAGTACGTAAGATACATGGGCTGGGAGAAACATGACACCTCTTCCCACTGCGAGAAAGATAATATCCAGTCTGGGGGGGGGGTCAGACATGAGGCACTTACTGTCCCTTCTCATGAAGTCCCTGATTTAGGGTCACAGGGAAAATCAAAGTGCTATTCAGCCACACACTACAGACACTATGCTACAGCAAAGCCCCAGCCTTGGAACTGGGCTGGGGTGGGGTGGCCTAGGAACACAAAAAACTCCTAGGTGTAGCCTTCACTGGTCTATGCTAACGCTGTCAAAAGACACACTCATAACATTCGAGACCATCCAGTCCACACTCAGCACAGGAAAAGAATCATGCTGAGGGCCAGAGAGGGGCCTTGTGCAAGGTCACAGAGCTAGCAGATGGGGGGATGGCGCAAGAGCCAAGATCTACTGGAACTGGGGCAGCTTCCACGCCCCAAGCACTCTGGCCCTAACCCAGAAGGCTGAAAGTACAGCTTACAGACTCGCCGCGCTGGCCTGGCAGGATCTACTGACCACGCTGGCCCCAGCCCAGGGAGCTCAGTAAGCACCTGCCACCAAGGCCTGGCAGTCCCTGGAGGCCACAAGCCCAATGTCTTTTGACAGAAATGGGCTTTCAAGGGTCTTCATCTCACTTGTCACACCTGCCCAACCAGAAGGGGCTCTGGAGAAAGGCATCACTCTAGAAGTAGTGGCAGCCCAAGAAGTTCCACAGATCTTAATGATATCACCCCGAGTCAGCCTGCACTCCCAAAGCAAGCCAGCCTTTGTTCCTGAAACTCGTACACTACTGTGACAGGCAAGTCTCCAAACATTAATGGTTTAATGCCACTAAAGTACAAATTGTATGCTCCACTCCATGCAGGGATTTGGACACCCAGGGTCCTTCCCCCTAGTGACTGTCCCACCTTCATCCATAGCCAAGACTACCATAACTGGCCACATCAAGCCAACACAAGCAGAAAGGACCCAGGCACTGGCCCCAGAATTTCCCTTGGACTCATCCAGACATAACTCTGGGTGAGATAACTCTCACCCACATTCTTCCGGCCAGAGTTTAGCCAGATGGTTGGGCCTACCTGCAGTTGAGCATAAAGTAATAAGAGATCTCACCTAGCTGTTTGCCCTATGGGCACACAGGTTGTCTTCACTGTGAATGACCTCGTGGCTTTCATCTATGACACTGGATAGTCTAGAACTGGATCTAATACAGAAGTCAACTGCCCAAGAAGAAAATAAAAGGAATCTGATAACCCTTGGTGACCCTCAATGTCCAGTTTATGACGTGCAGAGAGAGTGACAGGATGGACTTTGGAATGCAGACAGCAAGAAGAGCGTACAGCTCCCTCGGCATCTTCAATGTCCCTCCCACACTGGCTGCCACAGAGGAGGCCCCAGCTCACAAGGGCTGAGTGGGCAGAGGGACCCAATACGACCTGCAGGGCCCAGGCACAAGCAGCACAACAGGACACTGTGACCTGGCAGCTTGGAGCTTCAGGCTGGGGATTCCCATATCCACTTCCCCACTTGGCAATTAGGAACCCAGGAAAAAGGGACAGCCAGGGCCACCTCCCCATCCATGCCAGCTCTCACGTCAAAAGCAGATTCTATCCTTTTCTGTGTGGGAAGGAAGCAGGCACTGTTTCCATTTTATTTCACAGTCGTCACGAACCATGTCCTGCAGACAGGAGAAGCCACAGAAGTGAAAACCAGCCTCCCAAGAGGCAGCTACTCCAAAGCCAGGGCTCCGGGAAGAGGTGTGAAAGGAACACCCTGGGCTTCAATGAACAGACTAAGCTGCTCTCAAAAGCCAGCAAAGGGGAGACAGCAAGAAGCAAGGACAGCTCTAAGTCTTTGCTGACCTCAGACAAGTGAGAAATCCTCCCTGCCTCCATCTTTTCCCCATCTGTCAAATGCTGATAATAAAGACTATTCTGAAGTTAGAAAGAGATAATCAATATTTAAATGGCCCTGGAAAGTAGACAGCTTTCTATGGGAATATGAGGTGTTATCATCCATTCACCCTTCCTGCCTTGCCAGTACATTCAGATATTTGCTAACAGTTATAGTCTTGGCAAGGACTCTGTGACGGGTGCAAGAGACATAGCAGCCTCCATGTTGCAGAGATGGTGCCCTAGTATGACTCAACTATCCCCCAACAGGCCCATGTGCTGGAGACCTGGACCCCAGGGAGGGGCTCCTGGGAAGTGGTGGGACCTTTAGGAGGTCGTAGGGGTCAAGGCCTCTAAAGGGATTGTGGGACTCTGGCCCCTTCTCTCTGTGGCTTCCTGCACAACCATGAGGCACACGGTCTTGCTCGGCTATGCTCTCCCACCCAAGGCAGCGGAGCCGACCAAGGATGGACTGAAACCTCTCAATCTGTGAGCCAAAATAAACCTTTTATCTAGAAGATGATTATCTCAGGTATTTCTTATGAAGAAGGAAACACAGATGGGAACTAAGGCACAGGCAGGCTTGTGCCATCTACATAGCCGGCGAGCTCTAGGACACAGGCTCTGGGAAGGGAATATACACCTGGGAAATAACAAACTGTGACCCAGGGGGAATTCCACTACAATATCAAAAGCCAGCATCTGCAGACTCAGATGTGGTGCCTGCTGGCCAGTGAGAACACAACAGTCATAAAGTCACAGATTTCTGTTGGCCAGGACCCCTGTGCTTCGGTAAATGAGCTAGCTTCCCAGTGAAGGTGGAAAACCCATTCAATTGACCACTGACCTATGAAAGGTAAGCCAGGCTGGTGTGTATCATCATTTATTTGATTTGGGATATTGAGCAAAATACTTAATGACCCTCTGCCCCAGGTCTCTCTCCCCTTAGGAATAAGTGATGAGAAGGCTCTTCCGTAACAAAGACACAGTTCAGATGGAAGGTGCTTTTGCTACTGATCAAATCTCTTCCCTATGAGTCATTTGCAGTGCGCCCGGACTCTCTCTTACACAGAAGACAGGGGCTCTCACTTTCCTTCTGCTGGTATTTAATTCACTGTGCAGGGGCCAACTTGTCACACAGCCAAGACAGAATTCTTCCTTCAGATCATGAAGATACTGCTGCGATGGGACACCAGAGATTGTGACACAGGCAGATTTTTAATTAATTCAAAGCAGAACCAAGAGCTAAGGCTCCTGCAAGAGCCAAGGCCAGGCCTCTGAGCCCTCTCCCTCACAGCTGTTCCACAGACCCCCTGCTCCAAGTTCCCTTGGACTCAAATGACAATGAGAAGAGCTACAGAAGGCAGCCGGAAACAGCAGCAGGGAGGGTTGGGGAAAGCAGCAATCGGAGAATGAAGAGAAACAGGGCACTTTCAGAGCCGGGTTTTCTCACTACATTATTAATGTGCATTTATTTCCTCTGTTGGAAGAGGGAAAGTTTTCCATTGAGAGGAGAAGGCAGTCCTAGACGACACTGCCTTTCGGAGCCACTTTCTCTTGCCAACTACAACTCAGGTCAGCCTGAGGCATCTCTACCCCAGCATCAACTTGGAATCCTCTCCCACAAGCCAGGCATGGTGGTGCATGCCTGTAATCCCAGCACTCAACAACGATCCCAGCAGGAGGACTGTTCCAAGTTCAAGACCTGCCTGGGCCACAAAGTGAGCTCAAGGCAGCCTGAACTGCACAGCAAGACCCTGTCTCAGAAAAAAAAAAGAATCCTTTCCCAAACAGAAGCTGTCCACCTCCCCTCCCACTCCAGCCCTAAGCTTTCACCTGGACCTCTTCCTGCAAATGAAATCCCTAGAAGAAATGATTTCTAGTCCCCAAAACAACCTCCTTGCTAACTTTTGGGGTCAACTGCTTCATCTGCTGCCATGACCTGTGAGACTGTAACAGCTAGAAAGCCAGACACAGCACTTGAGCATCTGATGATTGGTATGAAAGCTCTGCTTAGCACCCACACTCAGAACCTTCTTCAAAAAGCCCCCAAGTCTGGCCGGCCACTGGACCAATTCATTATCCTAAGCTCTCCAGGCAAGACAGAAGGCTTAATCAGGTCAGTGGCTTTTGATCTGAAAATAAGTAGCTTCTTGACACTCCATGGATTATAGGAATTATGCTTGCTAAGGCTACCTATACCACCATCATGTCAAAGGATATTCAGAGAGGAATAATTACTCCGTCAAATGCTATCAAGCCCACAAAACAAAAGCAAGCCCACCCACTACTCCAGAAGGCACAGCTTTGTGTTCATCTGACCCGGGTGGAAAGCCAGGCGAGCTCTCTGACTCTCAGGCCCCCTGCCCTGCCAAGCCTCCCTGTGGGTGAGGAGGGCTGGCACAGGGTGGCTGTGGTTACACCCGAGCCTCCTCTCATGGGTGCTAGACCCCAGTTTGCAGTCACTTCTATTTTTTCTGACAAGGTATTGTTTCCAGCTAAAATTTTCCACTCCTGGACTCAGCCCAAAGGTAAATTTATTTTGGAAAGTCTGAGCCAAATTCTTCTGTGACTAGAGTTTTCAGCAGGTAAAATAAAGGTTGCTGTTCTCTTGGTAGAAAATTATGTCCTGAGTCTGCAATAATAGTTCAGGGCCCTGGCACCACCTGCAGCCCAGGGCTGCAGACACATTAAACGAGGTGCATGAAACACCGGCCCACAAAACCGATATGGAGTGGGGGGAGTGAAGTTTAATTCAGACACAATCAAATAGGGACGATAATTAAGTCTCTGCCATGTGTAAGCAATCTCAAAATATTCCCCAGCTTATCTCCTCTGCATGCTGCAGCTGCTCTGAGGAGAGGAGGCCCCTCTCAGGCTCCATCTGATGGACGTTACAGCTGGGATAATAAGGGGGCCAAGAGCTCCTTAAGGTCACACAGCAGGTCAGCTAGGAAGGCCAAGGCCGCCACCTTGACCTCTGGTCTTCCTATGCCAAATGTGATAATCCTTCAACAAACAAAAGCATCACACCGACTCTTAGAATCGGGTACTATGGTGCTCCATTTTACTACTATAACAAAATACCCAAGGTTGGGAAGTTTATAAAGAAAACTTTTTCTTTTTTAAATTCACAATCTCAGAAGCTTAAAGTCCAAGACTGAGCAACCACATCTGTTCCAGTTCTAGGGACAGCCTCCTTAGCTAGATCACAATGTGACAGAGAAACAGGAAGGAAAGGGGCCATGTACAGAAGGGAACAACCGTGTGGGTGGCCTCACTTTCTAAGGTGTCACCCCCACAAGAGCCCACTCTACAATAGCAGAGTTAATCCCTTCCAGACAGCAGTGCCAGTGACCGGGTCCCACCTCCGAAGGCTCCTGCCACCTCTCACCCTGCCATGCCAGGGACTGAGCTTCCAACGCATGAATCTTTGAGGGACACAGTCAAAGCCTGTGCCAACCACAGCGGGCAGTGAAGTGTTAGCACAGCACCCTGGGCATGCCATTCAAGTGAGACTTACTTCCTGTTATCTTGAAAACTCAGAGCGAGGAGGAAGAGACAGGCATGACCCAAGCAACCCCCGCGCCAGCGCAGCACCGGGCACCTCTTCTTGCAGCATCTCTGCCATGCAGGTGCTGCCTGGCTCACTTTCCACACAGCAGGTGGAAGACACAGGCAGTAATGGGGAGCACTAGAGCAGGAATTCAGTGAGTCTGCTGACAAAGGCCAGGGTACCACATCATAACCCGGCTATGGGAGCCCCAGAGACCCCAGGCCACACTTGCTATGGGAAGGCCACTTTATGATTTGAGTTGTGAGGTGGTCTTAAGCCAGACAGGCTACCGAGCCATCCTCTCCTGTCCTCCTCCAACTGTTCAATTGCTAGTGAAGGAGGCACACAAGAGGCTTCAGATCACTCAGGAATAAGAGAAAAAAAAAAAAAAATGTGCAAGCTGGAAGAACCAGTTCCTACAGATTTAGCCAATAGTTTCCTACAGATACAGTATTCATAAGAAGTACAGAAAGATTTGTTTTTCTATAGATAACTATAAATAAAAGGAAAGAGAACACACAGAGCTAAGGTGCTAATCATGCAACATACTGAAGATTGCCCACTGCTAGGATTTCCTTGGTCTTTTTCGACTAAGTGTGTACCACCCACATCTCAGAGCTTTGCACTAAGGGAATGCTCATGGGTGGGATGGACAGACCGACGGACAGATGGATGGATAGATGGATGGATGGGTGGATGGATGATGGATGATGGATGATGGATGGATGAATAGATGAAATAATAATGTAAGAAATGATGCCTCTCACTCCAGGTAGAACTTAAATCTTCACTACTCTACCCATTTGATATTTGGGGACATAGTTCATATCTTAATCCCAGTAATATAAAACAAGCTATTTTAGTTTTATCTTCTGTGAACATATGCATGGATGAAGGAATATATTTTTATTGGTTTCAAGTGAACAGGCTGCATACCTAAGATAGTTTTCCAAAAACTGTGACAGAAGCCCAATTACTATCTTTTAAATAACAACACAAAATAAATGTTCTGGGAAATAATTTTTATAAGAACAAGGTGGAGATTTCTTTGTAGGACAATAAAAGAAAACCCAAGAAGAACTAGGTCCATGCACCAAAGGCCTGTGTTTGCCCTTCCCAGAGGAAGTGGCCTGGAGATTCCAGATGAAGTGACTCCAGTTTTAGGGAGCTTCTCCTCCAGTGCTTTATTTCCGGGTTAGAGGAATAAATGTGGGCAAAGAGCTAATGGCACTGTAGCCTCTAAGTCAGGTCAGGGGGACACTGCAATGGCCATGAGGTACAAAAATACTCGGGCAATGGCTGAGATCCAACATGCTCCACCTCTGCTAAGGGTGCTCAAGTGCAGGACTCTGAGCAGGACTGACAAGGAAAAATGTTCTCTCCAGGAACCCCAAGCCTCTCACAGGACAGGCTCTACCTTGGAGACTGTTAGCTGTCATACGACAGCTGTTCTCAGGAACCCTGAGACGTAGGAGTCTCTGTAGGACAATCCCCCTCCCAGCATCCTCTTCAGTTCCCCCCAGCTCCAAGCATAAAATATTCAAATTGCTCCTTCTGGGAGATGATGGAAAGGAAAGGGAACAGTGACAAAAAGAGGTGGTCGGTCCTCTTTCAAGAACCCAGCTTTCAGGGGCTGGCGAGATAACTCAGCAGACTAAGTGCCTGCTTTGGCAAACACAGGGACCAGGGCGTGGTGGTACATGCCTATAATCCCAGTGCTGAGGAGACTGACAACAGGAGGATCACTACAAGTCCAAGCTGCACAGTGAGACCCTATACCATTTTTTTTTTCATAAAATGAAAAAAACAAAAAAAAAAAACCTGGCTTTCAAGAACAGAAACTCCTCTTCCATTTGCTTGACATACTGGGCAACCCTAGAGCTTTGTATTGGGAGTGGCAGCTACTAAAATAATACTTGGGATAGTGCCCTTGTAAAATACTCACAAACTCCCATTCAGCAGTCATTCAAACATGGAATGGACACAGAACCACCAGGAATCAGGCTTCAGGAGGCACAAAGTCCGCTGCTCTGGGGAGACGCAACTCTCAGGTCCTGCCATGGGCCGAGGGCCTACAGACGCCAGACAACCCAGTAGGCAGGATCAGGGTGTTGGTTTGTCCCAGCCTCACCAGCAGGGCTGCTTGCGGAGGTCGGGTATCACCATCCCCACATCAGAGTCGAGAAACTCTCTTTGAAGGAAAGACAAGGAGCCACATCCAAGAGATGGGACAAAGTCCTCAGGCCAGCTGGCACCGAAGCCACCTCCAGCTCTTGAGACCAAGCTGCTCCCAACCTCTATACCTCAGCAGATGGCGCCTAATTCAATGGATAAGTCAGGCTTGGTTTGCTTTGTGATGGGGAATCCTAGATCTCAGATGCTAAGGAAGAAGGAAGAAATACTCCAGACTCTGATGTCTCCAAGAATTTGCAGATGAACCTGTACCTGTGTGTAGAGTTTATGGAGGAGTGGGAAGCAGCCGCAACCAACAGGAAAATCTGCCTTCTCTTGAGATCTTGAGAGAAGCCTCGATGTGGGCACAATTTGCTCTGGTCACTGTGTTTCACCTTCTGGGATACGCATCCCCCCCCAGCTGGGCATTTCAGGTCTGAATCACTCTAGTGTTGCCCTTCCTGGTTTCCAAACTGCCCCCTATAAAGAAACTGGGGCTCACCTACCGGCTAGTGCGTCTGCAGGTTGCTGTGATCTATCTGCATTCTCAAGCCCTGTCTTCTGACTAGAGCTCCACAGAGACTTACAGGGTGGACTGACAGGCATACAGGTAAGTGAAGAGCTAGCATGGCTAACAGAGTGTGTGTGTGTGTGTGTGTGTGTGTGTGTGTGTGTGTGTGTGTGACCAATCTAACCTTTATTTCCAGTTTTTCCAAAAATAAATACAAAACAAACCCCACCCCCACGCAAAAATGGCATCTGCCCCATGCCCTCCCCCCACCCCGACAACAATAGTTACTATTCATAGAGCACCTATTCTGTCCCAGGCTTAGTCCTGGGTATAAATATGTTCCATTTAATCCTCAACACAACCCTTCATTTCTCTTCCTTCCACTACTGTCTTAAGTTTCCGAGTGCTGCTGCAGTGAAGAGTCACTAAATGGACAGCCTCAAAACTGCAACGCAACTTCTCAAAGTCCTAGCACCCAAGTACAAGCTGAGCCTCGCTCCCTCCACAGGCTCTGCAGGATGGTGCTCCTCACCTTCTCTGGCTTCTGTGGGAGCCCCCATTTCCACTGGCTTCCAGCAGCCTCGCTCCGAGCCAGATCTGCACCCTCACAGGCCCTATTCCACTGGAGTCTGCCTTTACATCCACGTTTCCCTTTCTTCCAAGAATTTCAATCATGGTGAGTTAGAGCCATTCCATTAACCTCACTTCCATTGCATCTCCAGAGACCCAGTTTCCAAGTATGGCCACATCCTGAGGTCCTGGGACTAGGACTTGAGCATAATTTGTTTGCTGGGGTCACAATTCAACCAGCACCTGCATGTGAAGAGCAGTGACGCAGGTCATGTAAGATCCCAGTCAAAGCAGAGCTCACTTCCATCCACCAGGCGGAAGTGCAGACTTGAACCCCCTTGAGGAAATGCTACCACCTGGAAGAACGCCTGCACCTCGTTTCTCCTCACAGCCTCTTCAGCTCTGGGCATCCTCCATCCACCTAACTGCCCTGCACCTCCTGCACACCTTGACTCAGGCCTCCTCACCCCAAGGTGCCCTCCCAGGGCTCCCACACCAGACCAGAGCCAGATCTTGGGAGCGCTGTCTCTCTCTCAGTGCTCTGGCTATGGCTGCAGTTCCTCAGCCCTTGGGGACTCCAAGATAGAGACCTCCCTCATAGCCTACTAGGGCAGGGACCATGTGCCAGGCTCCCAGTGCAGCTGACTTCTCCGAGGACCCTGGCTCTTGAAAATGGCTAATGCGTTGCCCCAAGGACCCTGGCCATTAACAGCAGGCATCCAGCCTAGGCCTGTGCTTTCCAGCATGCATGGGCAAGCCCTGTTCACTGCCTGCCCTTCAGGCCACTCACACCTGGCAACCACAGAGCAGCTCCGCCTCCATCTCAGATTCCTTAGCTGCACAACTGTCATCAGGGTCCAAAGTGCCTATCTTCACACTGCCAGGCATGGGGGCCAGTACCCACACAGGGGTCTCCCAGGACACAGGGACCTCTTCACTGCACACCTTCCATGGTCCCCAGACTGGCTCCCCTAAATAGGACTTTCCTGAAGATAGCTTCTCAGACCTTCAACACCACACACTGCACCCCCAATCTGCTGAAGCCTCCACGGCCATACAAGCATGCCAGGCTGCCTTGGGACCAGCTCAAAGCAATCACTGAAGCAGTTAAGACAGGCTCAGTCCATGCACAGAGGAGGACCTCCAAGCCCACCTACTGCCATCCACTCAGCACGTGGACCACTGAGGAAAGCCATGGGCCACTGGACCCGGCCACATGCCTGCAGTGCAGGAGGGCGCTCAGGCGGGACTCCAGCAGTGGGGCGTACACCAGGCCTCCCATCTTCACTTTGTAACTCAGGGGCAGCCCGTTCATCCCTCATCAGCAACCTCTCTTGAGTTCCGAAAGAGTCGCCAAAACAATTTGGGACAGGAGTGGACGGGGGAAAAAACAACAAGAAGCCATTTTGCTCCTTTTCTCTAGCATCTGTGCTCTGAGGAGACACAAGCAAGGAAGAAAGCAGTGAGAAGGATGGGCAATAAGACCCAGAGGAGGCTGGGAGGGAAGCAGAGCCAGGCAGGGCTTGTGAGCAGAGGGACAGAAGATATGTTAGGGGAACAGCAGCCTCATCGCTTGTCTGAGATGCAGGGTGTCTATTAAAAATAGCAATGGGTGGGAAAAAAATCAATGAAAACAGAAATAGGTGAAGCTAAACAAGACAGAATGGGGGCCAGCTGATGAAGGGTCTGTAATTAGCTGATAAAGTACAATCTGTTACTACTCATTTGATGACACATAAATTCTGACCTACTACTAACGGTGAATGTTCATCCTCGTGGTGTTAATTCCCTTAAAAGGGTGAATGGACACAGACTTTAGAGCCTGTTCTGCTTATGTCCACACGCACAGCTAAACCCTACAAACCCCAGGCCCTAGCCACGCTCAGGGTGGCCTCAGCTCAGTCAGACAAAGCCCCAGAAGGCACAGCATCTGCAATCGTGCGCAGATGCAAGAACTGGGATTCCAGAAGCTGAATCTCATCACTCCTGCTTCCCAATCACACCACTGACTCCTCTCCCTTCCTCTTCCTCTCCCTTCCTTCATACAATTTTGGCTTTTCCTGGGCTTACCGTTCTTTGCAGCAGCTGCTGAATTTCATGTATCTGGGAAGTCCATTAGCTTGCTATTTACTTGGGCTCCACAGCACTAGCGATGCCGCTGGGCCAAGTCCTGGCCCCACCCCGGGAGCCAAGTCCCTGCGGGCCAGGGCCCGGCCCCCAAAGCAGCCTACACCCGTGACCAGTGCCCTGCACTGTCTCATAGACCATGCTGATTTTGCCCAAACAGAATTCCAATTATGACTTACAATTCTGATAGAAAACACCAAACTCACCTAGTCTGGGCACTTTGCTATAAATCTACAAAGTAGCTCATGACACACAAAACCTTATTCTAACTACTTTTCCAGAAGTTTACCTACAAAATGGGAGTGGGCTGCCTGACCTGACGCCAAATGTTACATGTGCATGAAGCGCCCCATGGAACATTTATGGAAAACACGGCCAGCCCAGGCTGACATCCTCACCAACTGCAGCTGCACGGAAACCGAAACTAAGTCCACAGACAGAGGACCCGCACTCAGCAGCTCTGAGAAGCCAGCTGCTCTCCGTCATCACAACGCTGCTTTCCACTCACTGGGAATGAATGGCACGCACAGGCTCTTCACGTCTCAATCTCTTCCAGTGTTTAAACAAAAGTCCTTACAGGTCGGACATCCTTAGTCTGAAAATCCAAAATTGTCTGATAGCCAAACTTTTTGATACCAACATGAAACACATTATTTTTTATTTATATATGTTTGTAATACATAATAATTACATTTATCTTGGGAAAACATACATGTTATATAATTATTATATATTATGTGATTACCACATTATGTCTCTATAGTATATATTATATACATATATAGATTATATTCTCCCAAACCCTTCCCCAGACAATAGTTAATAAAAGATATTCAATCAGTAGAGTCCGTGCACATATTCCAATATCTGAGAACTCCAGAATCTGAAGCATTTTCCTCCTAAGCAGTCTGGATAAGACCTCCCCTGCCTGCATCCAACTGAATGAAGGCGCAGGACACACATGCCAGCCACCTGAAGGAATGAGCTGAATTGGCAACCACAGCACCCTGGAGGTGGGCTCACTGCTCTGACACAGGAAGCAGCTTCGGGCCCACTCCCCAGTATGGAGGCCCATGAGGGTCAAGGGTCTCCAGACAAAGACAACACCACAAGGAGGCCACCTAAGAAGTGAGTGCATCAGGTCCTAGGCAAAAGAAGTGGAGACACCACCTCTATGATGCCAACCATGCCTTGGGGAGCCAGTTCTCTGCTCCTCCATATCTTTGCTTCCCTTGGGAAGATTCTGGTTGCCTCTTTCGCCATGGTTTTGTTTTGTATCCTTTTATTTGTTAGTCCTTAACTATCCCAGCTAAATGAAGAATAAAATGGATTTTCACTCCTATTTCAGCCAAGAACAACAGAGTCAGAACATGATTTCAAGGGCCAGAGAAGGCAAAGGTATTCACTGCAACGGTGCCCTCCCAAGTCCCAAGTCACGACAAGACCAGAGCCAAACAGGTCGGGGCGGCCAGGAAGGCAGAGCGAGGCCAGGGGGCACACGGCCCACCTCACCCCGCCTCAAGCAGAGGGCACTGGTTCTTTGTAACAACCACCAACTACCTCAGAGCACTTCATTTTATTTGCAGAATCTTCCTTTTTTGTGCGTGTATTTTAGGGAAGGGTCTACAGGGTCTCACTACTAGGTCAGATTCATAGTGATCCGCCTGTTTACAGCCTCCCAAGAGCTGGGATTACAGGCACGCTCCACCACGCCCAGTCTCAATTACCATCTCAGCTTGCCCTGGGGACTGGGCCTGCACAGCAGGCCGGGGATCGAACCCCTAGTCCCTGTGCCTGCTTGCAGGCACTTTAATCCGCTGAGCTATTTGGCCGGCCCAGGAATCTTCCTAATGGGTAGAACATCCACCTTTGATCTCAGAGGATAATTTCAATCTTAGGGGATAATCTCACTATTACCAGGGGCATTGGAGGAAGAGTGGTCATAAAACTGGTACACTCACTTCTGTACCAAACAGAAAAGCCGAGACAGAAAGGAAGTCAAAAATACAAAGTCAATGGGGCGAGGCACTGTGGCACAAGTCTGTAATTCCAGCTACTCCAGAGGCTGAGGCACGAGAATTGAAAGCTTATGGCTATCCTGGGGAACTTAGTAAATAAAATATAAAAAGGGTTTGGCCCTATCAAACTGCCACCAACATACCTCCCAGACCTAGAGAAATAGTTGCTAAAATTTATTTGGAACCACAAATGACCTAGAATAGCAAAGGCAATCTTGGCCAATAAAGACAAGGCAGGAGGCATAATTCCTGACTTGAAATTATACTACAAAGCCACTGTGATAAAATCAACATGGTATTGGCAACAAAATAGACCTGAGGATCAATGGAATAGATTAGAAGGTACAGAAGCATTTACGAACACACTCAGCCATCTGATCTTTGACAAAGGGGCCAAACATACTCACTGGAAGAAAGAGAGCCTCTTTAACAAATGGTGCTGGAAAACTTGGCTTTCTACATGCCGAAAACTAAAACTTGACCCAGCTCTATCACCATGCACTAAGTTAACATCAAAATGGATTAAAGAGCTAAACATTAAAACAGAAACATTCAATCTCTTGGAAGAGAAAGTAGCAGGAACTCTTGAAGACATAGGAGTAGGTAAAGAGTTCATGAACAAACATATATTCACATGGGAAGCACCTGAAAGAATCAACAACTGGGATCACTCTTCTTGAAGAGTTTCTGCACATCAAAAGAAATTGTCAACAGAGTGAAAAGACAACCCACAAATTTTGAAAAAATCCTAACTAATAAGCAATCAGACAGAGGTCTGCTGTCTAGAATTTATAAAGAACTAAGATATAACAGGGCCCTCAAATTTATAGATCCAATTCAGAAATGAGCATCTGAGATGAATACACACTTCTCAGAGGACGAAATTAAAGAAGCGAAAAATATATGAAAAATCAGCAGTATACTCCCCCTGCGTTTGACCCCCCAGTACCACACACCAAAACCAAGTGAGGTGTCAGTGGGGTTCTAAAGCAAACACAAAAGATTTGTGATCAGAAGGCTGTAGTCACATTGCAAGCCACATGATCAAGTGTCCTAAGCAGTCATTTTCTGTTCCTCTCCTGCCCACTCAAGGGCATCAGAGCTTCTAGAAGCTCTCTGAGGAGCCTAAAATCTTAATAAAAGGACTGACCCTGGAACAAAGGCCCTTGCATGGTCAGATTTCCCTGTGTGGAGCCCTTAATAATCTTTATTCTCAGTTGTGCATGAGAAAGCTTCATGTGCTTGGGAAAACTGAGACCTGCCTCACAGGCCTGCATCTATCCCTCCCAATTCCTTCCATGGTTCTGCAGACTCACAAGCCCTGAATATTTCAAAGAAAGTAAAAAAATGATGCCAAGCCTCACCTTTACTGACCTCATGCTCCTGAGGGAAAGACAACACCAAACTCAAGACCTGAAAGGGAGGCAGTGGAGCAAAGACACGCAGTGCACCTCGGGAAGGCCGGGCCCAAGGGCAAGGAGAAAACAGGTCCAACTCCAGCACCTCCTGCCAAACTCCCCAAGGGGATCTGGAAAAACAAGGTGTCTGTTCTGTGGCCCCAGCAAATCCACTGCATGAAACAGCAGCTGGTATTTTACAGGGCCCCAGAAAGCCTTTTTCATAATTTAAAAAAAAAGTAATTATTTTACCCACTGATGTGTATAATAAACTCTTGTCAGCCTGACATTAAAATGTTTCTTTTCTCTGCTCCCCACTCCCTTCCCCTCCAGCCCTTGCATCCCACAAGCATGGCACATGTTCTATTATTGTTATTTTAGGGTTCTGCAGGAGCTCTATGACGGGCAGTTACTTTGTGAAGCTGCAGTGCGTTTACCTAACAGACACCATCTCCCGCAGGAAGGAAAGGTCGGAATGCTGCTGCATCAGCCTGCAGCCCAGGGCTGGGCTCCTTTTGGTGGGTGGCAAGGGCCTCACTAAAACCATCAGAGGAACAGGAAAAATCCACAGAGGGATGTTACCAAGATCCACAGAGGCTCAGGACAAGAGAACAATGCCACACGGGAAAGAAAGTAAAAAAGCCAAGACTGGAAAACAGGTTCCTTTGGCTTTACTCTAACCTCCACTCTGCAGGGCTTAAAGGAAGAAATGCGAGCTCCTGGGGGAAGTTCCCTGACCGCAAGGAAACAAGAAGAAAGGCCGACCCCCTCCTGTGTACGCGAGCTTCTCAAGGGCAGGGCACATGGCCCATGCACCTGCAGGAGGCACTGAAATTTTCACAGCTGAGCCTAAGTCCTAGAGAGCTGGCTCTCTTTCCAGAACGCCAACTTCCTCATGCAGCTCCTTTCCTTCCCACTGGCTCTCAGGAAAAATCCACATGATAACCAGCGTCCTCCAAGGCCCAATGCAGCCACCTGATCACAGTTCAGGCCAGACATGCTCCTCTCTCTTCTGATCAGCCGTGCCACACGATTCCGAAATGCTGGTATTTACCTAGGACTCTGTTCCATTGCCCAACTACCCATCCCTCGAAGTCTCACTCTCATTCTTCATGAGCTTTTCCCACCTCTCTAACCAAAACTGGTTTGGCCTTTTCTTAAAAAAATAAAAACACACACAACTATACATATGCATCTCCCAGGGAACTCGTCTCCCGTCTAGCACAGGACAAGTTGCAGGTCCCGAGCTGCTACCACACAGGCAGAAGGCCAGCCCTCATATCAGCCAGCCCCTCCCATGAGGCTGCACTGACTCAATGGCCTTGCACCCAACAGTGCAAGGCTGAAGTTACACACCCAGGCTTCCTGATCCTGGCCTGGCTGTCCATGCCTGAGGTGCAGAAACTCAGCTCTACAAAAGAGCAGGTGAGGGAAAGTCATGCTCTTCCCCCTGGATGGCCATGGAGAGACTGGTTGCTATTTCCAGGACAGGCTCCTAAAGTTCCTCTGTTTCTAAGAGGAAACAATCTAGTTTGCTTTCATATTTGAGCAAGAGAAAGCCTATCTATCTAAGGAGCTAGGGCCATCCCTCGGTTCTGAAAACACCCATAAGAATCCATGCAGAAGCCCCTAGAGGTGAGGAACGAGCTTCAGACCCCACATCTGTAGGAGATGGCAGAGATCGCCAACCAGAGCATTCTACATTCACAGCCAAGGCATCCAGCGCCTGGCCCATGTGCAAGAGCAACCCTTGCAGATCAATAAGAGTCCACACGAGCCAGACTTCACCCCCATAGTCCTTCCTCTTTGTCTGCCCAAGATTCCCCTCAGAACACCAATTAAGCTTCTTTTCCTGCTACGATGCTACACCCGCCTTCATTTCTAGAACTCACCTCATGAATTAATCATCCTCTCTTTTCTATCTTCCCAACAAACTAAAAAATGTGTTTCCTTTCCCAGGCTTCCCATCTCCTCCACTTCACCTTGCCGAACTTTTCAGAGTAACATGTTCCCCTACTGCCTCCTCGCCTCCCTGACCTGAGCTTGGCCTCGATCACTTTGCTGAGAGTTTTCTGGAGCTCTGCCTCTCAGGACATCAACCGTCAGAGCTGACGGTCTCCTCAGCTCTCGCTCTTCTGGCCTGGCGCAGGGCCGGCCATCCTGTTGGGGTTCCAACTCCCCTCAACTGCCTCCTGCCTGGCATACGGGCGGCACTGTCTCCTACCCCTGGCCAACCAGGGGCACTCTCCAAGGTTTGGGCCCTGCCTCACTCCTCCATGCCTCTGTCCACCTTCTCTCTAGATCACCTCAGCCGCTGCCATAGTCTCAGTGATCACAACGGCAGCCTGGTCTCCTGCCATGCCTTCTCCCTAACACCAAGCTCAGGTTGCTAACGTGGTCCTGGGCACCTACACTTTGGGCCACAGTCTCCCCAAAGTTCACATATGCACCAGCACACTTACTGTCTTCCTATTAAAGCTTGTTGACCTCCCCAATCCTGGCTGAAGGCCTCACTGGCCTCGCAGTCAACGCCACCAGAAATCAGAGCATGGGATGTGCTTCCTCCACGCATTTCCCACTGATCCACTCACTGCCACCTGGCGTCACTTACACACACACACACAGAGGTCTGCCTCTGACTTCTTATCCACCACCATTCGTAAGCCCAGGTCTGTCTAAGACACCAGCCTTTCACAAAACCTCTCTGGGAAGGCTCCCATTCTTCCCTTGAAGCACTTTCCTTACCAGGCCTGACAGTGAGCGTTCAAAATGTTACATTCAGTTTGAAATGTCCTTCACTGCCTTCTTTTCTACCACTGACCCCAACAGGATGGCCCACCTTGCGCCAGGCCAGAAGAATGAGAGCTGAGGAGACCATCAGATCTGATGGTTGTGTCCTGAGAGGCAGAGCTCCAACCTTCCTTGAAGATCACATGCCAGGAAAATGCCTCCACAGAGCCTCTATCAATTCTGCCTCGTTCTGTACATGTGTAGTTGAGGAGGATGTCTGTGTGCCTCTGTGTGTGTGTGTCTTCCCTTAGACACCTACTGCACAGCACTTATGCCTCTTTCAGCACTGATTCCACCATTTTCTTCCCATCCATTTCTGCATGAAACCAGAAGCTTCCTGAGGACAGGTGGTATTACTGGCTGAATTGTGTCTTCCCCTCAGAAAAGCATACTGAAGTCGAAATCCTCAGTACCTGTGAATGTGGCCTGATTTGGAAGTAGGGCCTTGGCAGATGTTGAGATCAAATCGGGATGAGGTCATTCGTGTAGCCCTTCAGCCTATGACAGGCTATCCTTAAAAGAAGACAGAGACAAGGAGGGAAGACAGCCATATAAAGACAGAGCCAGGAGGAAAGCTGTGCTAACACAAGCCGAGGAATGCCTGGGGTTGCCAGGCCTGGAGCTGACTGAGCAGGATTCTCCTCCAGGTTTCAGAGGAAGCCTGGTCCTGCCAACACCTTGATTTCAGACTTCAGCCTCCAGAACTCTGACAGGATGCATTTCTGCTCCTCTAAGCCACCCAACTGGTAGCACAGCAGCCCTGGAAAACCCACACAGGTAGGAGCTGTGCCCTACTGGCCCTTTGTGGGCTACGAGAGTTCACTGAGTCCCTGAAACTCACTACCTTCTCAGCAAACCCATCAACACAAACAACTTCACACTCCAAGGCATGTCTGCCATGAATGACAACTTCCTAAAACTGAATCCCTGACAGTTGAGTGTTATACAAGGTGTGACAGAGATAAGACTACGAGTGTTTAAGTGTTTCTAAAAGTTCATTACAGGAAAGGATGCATTGCCATCTAAACTCCTGGTCCATGATTCAAACACATTTAGCCTAACATTCTTGCTGCTTTTTAAAGCAGCACTAGGTATAAACATAAGTAAACTGATTGGGGGCTGGTGAGATAGCTCAGCAGTCTAAAGCACCTGCTTAGGCAAGATTAGGCAGGAGCAGGAGACCACAGTTCAATCCTGGGAACCACATGCACACCAGCCCCGTCCTCAGGGTGGGCTGAACCATCCCCCCCCCAAAAAAAAGTGCAACAACTGCCAATGAGTTAGTTTCATTCAGCAGAAAGGCAGGCACGTGAAAGCACTGTCGTGTGTCTTCATGCACTTTATTTACTGGCTCTGGCATCAGGCAACTTCCCTAAGGTCAAAAATGACCATGAAAGACAAATGCTTTGAATCCATTCGGCACACTGAGCTGTAACAACGTGATACAAACGATGACAAAGAGGATTGCCAGAACTGCTTTGGAACATAGCAATGTGCCTTTGAAAGAAAGAAGAGAATTTTGAGAGGGGTTAATAACATATCTTTTTACCATGATATAGTTTTTTAACAATTAAATATTTGCCATGGTTTTCAATCACACCTCGCATTCACATCTCAATCACCCTTTTCTGAGCTACAGCTACTGATGCATAATCAGTAGACTCAGGTCTGTGTTTTGGGTCCAGAGAAAACCAGAGAGGGACTGAACTTCAATTAAGCACCCAGCCTCCTCAAACTTCATGGAAACGTCACCAACACAGCTGTCCAGCCTCTCAGCATCCACTACAGGAAAGAGACCGTCTTCCCTATGCAAAGCTGAGACCTTGTCCTCATTAGCATGGGCTGCATCCCACAAACCTAGTACCTACCAGCAGAAATCAGGCCTGCTAAAAAAGGTGGGGGTGAGTAGTGGCTGGTAAAGACCATATCTCTCTTCAGATGCAAAGAGAAGCAGGGCATAATTATCAAGATGTCAATATTGACTCTGAACCACATACAGCTTAACAAAGTGGACATTTGAGCCCAAAGCCCTTCAGGAACAATGGGCAGGGGAGATGGCTGGGAAGAGGATGAGCTCTTCTCCTTTCTCTTTCTTAAGCACACATCTAAAACCAACATGTGGGGAACATTCCAGAAACCCCCTTGGAAAATGGGGAAACCCCTCTGCAGTCTGTGTGTGGGTCTCCCCCAGTGGGCTGGCCATAAATAATCCTCATGGGTCACAGTGAAAATCCACAGTCCCTCCGGAGACACTGCAAGCTAGCAGCAGGGGCAGCAGGCTTGCTTTTGTAAGGAGAGCAAAGCTGAGCTGGGAGGTGGCAAGAGAGCCCTTCCCACTGTGGAAAGGCAAATGCCTAGTCTTCCTGCAGAGCAGGCATATAACACAGACTAGCCCGGCCATGGGGACATAGCACCTCAGATTCCAGAAGCCCCTGCTCAGGCCTCCTTATAGCTTTCAGAGCTCAGTCCTGATGCTTGATACTCCCCAGGTATGTCATTTTAATAAGACTAAAGACCATAGAGAAAGAAGTTCAGTAAAGTCCAGGCTTTCCCCATGATGACTATTTGGAAGCTTTTTGATAAATATTAAACATAAAATTCTTTCCAAACTAAAACTGAAGGATTCCTACTTGGCCAGCACTCCGACTTGGGGGTGTCCCCTGTGGCCTGGGTTGATCTGTTCCTGTATTACGGGGTCACCAGGGTGCTATACAATTTCCTTTACATTGCTCACCACTCAAACTCCTGAAAGTCCCTCAGTCCTGCTTCTTCATGGCACTGGTACAAAGGAAGAATCACTCAGACCTTCAGCTCCCTAATTCTATCTCCCACCTCACTTCCAAATCCCCAGGCGCAGGGGCCACGGGTTCAATCCCTGGGCCTGTCCTGCTGCCCCCCCCGGGGGGGGCATGCTGAGATGGCGATTGAGACTAGGCATGGTGGATATACCTGTAATCCCAGCTCTTGGGAAGCTGTAAACAAATGGATCACTATGAGTCCAATCTAGTAGTGAGACCCTGAAGACCGTGTAGAACCCTCCCTAAAAAATATTAAAAAAAGAAAGAAATCCCCTGCACTCTTGAATCTTTAACTACAAAGCCCTGTCTCCCCAGTAAGGATGGAGTCCCCTTTGCCCTGACTGTCCAGGGCAGGCAACTGGTGCGCCTTAACCCTTCAAGAGGAGCTGTACAACCAGTGTGCAGCAACTAGTTTTTCCTCACTCGGATATCTCTCACCATTTTAAGTTAAATATCAGTCATAGAAACTGAGAGCTATACAGAACTAGAGAGATCTATAAAGATAGATAAATAGTACCTACTAGGGCAATACTTAAAATATTTTTTTAAATGTGGTATATGGAACTGCAGTTTTTCCAAAGAGAAAACAGAGAAAGATGAGACTGTAATAATAATCCTAATAGTTTCACTTTTTATTTTTATCTTTTATTTTTTGGTGTACCAAGGATCAAACTTCCCAGGCAAGCACTTATTCCACTTAACTATCTCTCCAGCCCCAATCCTAATAATTTTAAATGAAAAAGAAGCAGAAGGCTGGCCAGATAACTCAGTAAACTAAAGCACCTGCTTAGGCAGAGTGCAGCGGCAGGAGCTCAATCGCCAGCACGCTGTGCCAGCGCCCCCTCCGCTGAGACTGCGCACGGGGCTGCACGCCTGCAATCCCAGTGGTTGGGAGGCTGAACACAGGAGAATCACTACAAGTCCAATCGGCGTAGTGAGACCCGGTAGACCTTGTGCTCAATACATAAATTCATTTTTTTAATTAGAGAAAAAGAAGCAGGATAGAGAATAGCATTTTTTTTGAAAAGATACACATAATATGCTTGTAGGATGCTCTGAATATTCCTGAAACACTGCTTTTTATTGTTTGACTTCTTTACCATGCATATTAATTTTAATATTAAAACATAAACATTTAAAAACATAAATATATTGCAATAGTTACCAACAGAAATGCTGATTAAAATTGATTACAGTACCAGGCTTCAAGCCAGAAGAGAGACCCTGAAACTGTTTTACCAGTGAGAGAGCCAGGCCACAAGATCCAGCCCTCTGGTCACGGGCTCAGTGCCATATGCTCATGAGCAGGCTGCCCACGGTTACCTGCTCCCTGGTTACAGAGGCTCCACTTTATTTCATTTACATGACATACTTTAAACAAGGGATCCATAATGGGGGGATCAAATGCTACTTCCAGTATGCTACGAAACTTGTGTTTGAATCAGCCCTTCTTAGAAAGCAAGTAAATGATCCCAAACGTACTAGGTTTGCTTGCTTGCTTGGTATAGGGTCTCACCACACAGCTTGGACTCTTAGTGAACCTCCTGTCTCAACCTCTCCTACCACTAGGATTACAGGCAGGCACCACTACACCCAGCGGTGGAGCTCCCAGGGCCTGGACGGTGTGCCAGGGTTCCAGAACTGGCATAGATGGCCTGGGTACCAGGGACAGAACTCAGGTCTTACATTTGCCAGGCAGGCGCTTAGACCACTGAGCTATCTCCTCCCCCCTTTCCTAGGTTTCTTTCATCCTGCTTTTCTCTTTTGTAGTTACCTACACCACAGTCATGCCCATAGCTCATCCGGGCCTGCGACGCTGCGTCTGCTTGTCCTATGGCCTTACATTGTGAGCATGCCAAGGTATCTACTTTGAAATGTGAGCTCCCAGGGGCCGGGATGTATCTGTGTAGCACGGCACCTGCCTGACAAGCATAAGGTCCTATTCGATTCCCCGAAGGCTAGCGGTGATCTGACTGTGGCTACACATCGCTGAACTGTGGCCAGCACAGGCCTCCCAGAAGCCTTATAGTGTGGCAGCTTTTTTGGCTAAGGCATGCAGGCCTAAGGACCAACTGCACTCAGCAGCTGCAATCTCAAAGATTATAATAAATAAGTAGAAAGTGTGTTCTTGGAGCGAGGGAGATGGCTCAGTGAAATAAGCCCTTGCCTGGCAAGTGCAAGGGCCTGAGTTCAATCCCTGGTTCTGCGAAAGAAAGAAAGAAAGAAAGAAAGAAAGAAAGAAAGAAAGAAAGAAAGAAAGAAAGAAAGAAAGAAAGAAAGAAAGAAAGAAAGAAAGAAAGAAAGAAAGAAAGAAAGAAAGAAAGAAAGAAAGAAAGAAAGAAAGAAAGAAGGAAGGAAGGAAGGAAGGAAGGAAGGAAGGAAGGAAGGAAGGAAGGAAGGAAGGAAGGAAGGAAGGAAGGAAGGAGTATTTCCACCCAGATCAGCTTTATTTCGCTCTCTGTTCCATATTTTTCCTGCTTAGCAGTATAATAGCTGAAATGTTACATAAGTTGGGGACAGTCTAAATACTTGGGTCTCTCTAAGAAACCCACAAAATCAACGCAATCGTTTGGTGGTTTAGGCGTTTGCCATTAACAAAGCCCAAATAGATGCTCTATTTCTTGTGCACAATACATCAATCCAAGCTAAATTCTCTTTATTTTGCTAAATTCTAGCCTGTACCATTTGTAAACTCGCAAAATAGCTATTTTATTTGAATTTATTTTGAGGTTAAAGGGAAAAAAAGCTGGGTACCTAGCATGGTACCTTTAAAATAATATTTTAAAGAATACAGCTTAAAAACAATATACACATTAAAATTTCTTTCTTCTACTCTTTTCTGGACAGATACAGCTGTGACTTCTTACTCTAGGGAATTCTTTCTTTTTTAATATTAACATTTTCTATCTACCACCCATTAATTAATTGAAAATATTTTTTTCAGGCCTTCTGACTGCTCAGGGACCTCCCTCAGCAATTTCCTCACCTATAATTATATTGATGGGCTGGGCAACAGGTTACATCATTAACTGAGTCCGGTTAGTGTAGGTATGAAAATAACAGTGTCCAATCAGAGGGCTCCTCAGGTGCTGAGGCCCACAGGGATGACCTTGCAGGGAACTCCCCCAGGAGGCCCTGCCAGAAGGGCAGAGCATGTCCTCCGGGCTCTGACTCCAAGGGCCCCCATCACCCTGACCACCGAGAGGAGCTGCTGACAGAAACCCAGCGTGTCTGGGCTGCCTTTGCTTGGCATTTCAAAACAGGAAGTAATTACCTGATAATCAGGACCCTTCATTTTCCTGAAATCCCAGAACTATGGCCTAAACATAAAGAACACCTTCTTCCAGGCAGCCTAGCTCGCTTCTGTGATGTTGCTCTACCAATCCTGTCAAGCGTCAGGAAACTACAGTAGTCACTACTCCGTCCTCAGAGGTCAGCAGCCCAAGGTGCTGGATCAACACCTGGGAGACCAGAGGGTGCAGATCAGCAAAATACATACACTATTGGGCTATGGAGATAGCTCGGCGGTCTAAGCGCCTGCCTAGCAAGCACAAGGACCCGGGTTCTATACCTGGTACTGCATGCCATGTCATGCCAGCCTCCTCCAGGGCACTCCATGCTGGCCCTAAAACTGGGCGTGGTGGTGAAAGTCTATAATCCCAGTGTTGGGGAGGCTGAGACAGGAGGATCACTATGAGTCCAAGCTGCATAGTGAGACTCTATACCAAAAAAAAAAATATATTTTTAAATGCTGATACCAAACCCAGGGCTCCAGCGCACAGCAAGTGCCCAGCACTGAATTACAGTCCCAGCCCCCCAAACACTTCACTGAGTATCACTTCTTTACTAATATAAAATACAACTAAAGACAGGCTTTCTGTAAATACTGGTGCCCATTTCATTCTATAGTGCTGATCTTCCTATTTAAGGGTTAATACCGTACTACTTAAATATCTGTGTAAATCTATAGTTTAAACATGGACTATCTGGCAGAGACAGTTTATCTTCGATGGTCTCACTTATCCAAGCTATGAGTTGGTTCTTTGCTTCCATTCTATTTTCTAGCTGGCTGTTTTTCTCCAAGGCTATTTTTTATATTCATTTCATACCAAGCCACCTCAGTGTGTTCTCTTAGTGTAGTACATCCTACAGCATACAAGGGCATTATTTGCTCATAATAACAATTGCATCCCTTGCTTTTGACACACATGCTCTTTCATTTCTTTTGTCCAAGCACATCAGCTAGTACTTGCAGGACACTGTGTACTAGGGAAGGGGAGCAGATATATTAGTCATCTTTGGCAGCATGACACCTTGAGACCCACGTAATCCTGCTGGCTCTGTATGCTGCCAACCCTGTGGGCAGGAAAGAGAGAGGGAAAATCAAATCTCTAAGTTCTGTCCTGGGCTCTGGACTGAAACAGAGCAGAAGCAGCATCGTTAGTAGGGAAACAGTCTTTTCCAGGTACCACGTGGCTTTGGGAGGATACCTGGACATGAGCTATTACATCTGCCAAGGACCTCTGTGCTCCTGCTTGTCTCTCTCTCCCTTAAACTATCTATCTATCTATCTATCTATCTATCTATCTATCCATCCATCCGTACGTCTGTCCATCCACCCATCCACTCACTATCCACCCATCCACCCACCCACCCACCCATCCATCCATCCATCCACTTACCCACTTATCCACCCACCCACCCATCCATTCATCCATCCACCCACTTACCCACTTATCCATCCATCCACCAACCCATCCGTCCAAGTACTGCAAATTGAACTCAGCATCTGAGTTATCCCCCCAGACCAACCAACCTACCTGTTCACTGTCTTCTGTCTTCCCTTCCTGGTTTCCCTCCTTTGTTTTGGGACAGCATCTCATTAGGCCTCTATGTTGCTCAGGCTGGGTTCAAACTTCTGCTGCTCCCACCTCACCCTCCCAGAGTTCTGGAAATACCTGTGTATGCCGCCTGCCCAGCCTCTTCTACTCTAAAATGTGCTCTGCTTTATGGGCCAGGTGTGTGAACTTCCCTATGTGACTATTTAAGTTGCCTCTACTGCATTTGCACTTCCAATAATAACAACAAAGCCTGCTATACTAGGACTTGCGTCGGGGCTGCTGGGAGGTCAGGGTTCTCTCTGTGAGTAGGTAGTGAATCCACTGCTAGAGCAGGGCCTGTACAAGCTCCATCCTAAGCATAGGACAGCAGTGCAGCAAACTAGCCCGCAGTGGGTGGTGTCAGCCAGTCTCACCCAAACACTGCCTGGTCCGAGAGAGCCTGGGCCACCACCACGCACTCCCTGGGCTCTCCTATGCCAGGGCGCCCCATGCTTGGGGAAAGGCTGCTATCATGACTCGTAGTTCCCTACCTTAGTACTCATACTCCCTGCTTTCCTTAGAGATAAACCTCTCAATTTTCAGCCATGTATAGGAATATCTGGGATTATTTCCCAGCCGTCCTTAAAAACAAGAAAGAACAGCCTTATTTCCTTTCTTCTGGAATGAATGTGATGGCATTCATTTGGCAGCCACCTTGTGCTGTGTGAACAAGAGCCATACTCTAGAATGACAGCATGGAAAGCTGTCTGGTGCTTGGATCCCTAGGAGCTTCAGAAACATCATCCTGTGCCTGACTGAGATTTGTCAAACCTGAGGTGATAAAACCTTATGTCGCTAAACTACTGTTCATTCAGGTTTTCTGCTGGATGCAGACACTCCTATCCTAACTGGTTTAGGGTGCTTTCTAGAGCTTGCATCTCAGGAAGCCTTTCCCTCTCCTCACTCTGCCCGGCCCACTTGGCAGCCCTGCTCCGCCCCTGGTACTGCTCAGCCCCCTGGGACATGGTGGACATTCCATGCATGCCAGGCCTATGTGCCAGTACTTGCTGAATGGTAAGATCTCAGGGACACAAGAGGAAGGACAGTGTCTTGCATGCCAGTATCATTTTTTTTTACCCCAGAGAACCTGGCAATTGTTTGTTAGTGGTGAGCAGCACTCTGTCACCCCCTTGACTTTCTGGCGGTGGAGTCTCCTCATATCCAGGAAATATATGTTAAGCAGGTGGCTACCAGTACAGAAAAGTCATGCAATCCAAACGAGGGCACTCAGGCAGATGGGTGAATCTTACCTTTTATTTGAAAAAAAAAAATCACTGCAAGACTTAGTAAGTGTACAAAGCTATTTAGATAATTTAGGCTCTGACTCCATCCCTGTTATGCGAAATGTTTCTAACATTTGTTGGTTAACTTAATAGCAATAATCTTCATTTTCAACAGAGAGCTGATCTTCCCTTATCTTTTCTACAGCTAAAAGCCCAGCTCTTGCCTTCAGCCAATGCTGGGTACCCAAAGGTCCCTGGCCAGTATCTGGGCCACATAGGCCCTGGGTTCTCATTTCCCTTCAGTATCTTCCTGGTCTATTGGTCCTGACTTCAAAGCACAAGGGACAGAATCAGGGGACAGAGGAAAAGCCAAGCACAGACACTTGAACCAGAAGAACTGGGAGTACAGCTTAATGGAAGGCGCTTGTACCACAGATAAACAGGAAACTTCAGGGCTGGCTCAACCTGGAGGGGGTATTGGAAGGCATTCGAGGAGGTTAGGGGAGGTCTCTTCTTCTCTCCTCCCCATTCTTAGTTTTACTTTGAGACAGGGCCTCACCCAAGTTGCTCAGGCAGGGATCAAACTTCTAATCCTGCTGTCACAGCCTCCCAGCCTGTCCAGCTTCCAAGGTTGTTACGGAGTTCAATGGCAAGGAAGGGTTGGAGTGTTAGCTAATAAGGCCTTGGGCCAGAGTTTAGCAATTTTTGTCCCTTTCCAGTATCATGGCAGACACTGAATGTGGCTACAGAGCATGCATGCCACTCTGCAGACTCTTTGGGTTTTTGAGGCTTTCTTATCTTCCTACCAGTGTGCAGTTCCAGGTCTAGAGACTCACTCAAGGTCAAAAACATGCTCTGGACAAGGTTGTGAACACCACTCCCAAGATCCACTTACTTCCCCAGCTCCCACGAAGAACTAGGCTGGATCCCGTCCCATGCCTCCCTCTTTCCAATGAAGCGCTTATTCTACTGAGCCATCTCCCCAGCCCCACAATGAGACTCAAAGGCCCTTGAGCCACAAGACCTTCAGCGGCTGCTCCTGTTGCACCAAGTGCACAGCTGACCTCGAAAGCTGCCTGCTGTGGGGCACCGTGCTCCCCAGGTGGTTTATGTTTCCTTGTCTCACTTCCTCCCTATTTCTGAGAAAGGTGGGACTTGCAGAGACAGAGCTGGAAGTGTTTCACCCTTGCAGCGATTCCCATTCCCGAGAAGACAGCTCACCTTTCCTAAGGCCACCTGGCTGGCTGCTTGGGGGGAAACTGTCCCAGTCCCTGGGGGTGCTAACTAGAATCAATTAAGATTTGGCTGGGCTGCTCTGGCACTGCATTTCCTTGTGGGACTTGCTCAGCCCTCGTGAGAATCCAAGAGTGATCAGGAGAGAGAGATTCTGCAGCAACCGACTTAGTCTCCCTTCTGAGCCTTCCCAATCAGCCCTGGCCGGCCAGATCCCTTCACTCAAGAAGTGAGATCCGCGTTGCATTTGTCAAGAAGATAAAACACCCAAAGTTGCTGACACCATTATAAATGTCCCATCCACTGAAAATTAAACAAACAAAAGACATACTCTTTTTTTGTAAAAGGCACAGAGATGAAGATTGTATGATTATACACACACATGAACAGGGTTTACTGAATGCAAGGAACACCCACGTCACCACTAATCCAGACACAGAACATCCCCTGGGAGCCAAATTACCCTCCCTGGACCAACCTAAGTGCCATCCCCGAAGTCCCCGCCTCTTGTTCTCAAACATGTAACATAACAAAACCAGGGAAGTCAAGTTACCAAGTTCAAATTTTTTTAATGTGACAGTAAGCCAGATGTAATGGTGCATGCCTAGAACTCCAGCACTCTGGAAAGCTGAGGCAGCAAGACCCCAAGTCTGGACCCACAACGGGAATTCAGAGACTGACCAAGACACATGTCTCAAAATTTAAAATAAATTGCATTAAATTAAAAAGGGCTGTTGGGGATGTAGCTCAACGTGATCCCTAGGTTCTATCCCCAATACCACCAAAAACAACAACAAAAAAAGACTTCAAGTATATGCTTCCATAAATGATGGCACCTACCCAGAATCCAAGCTTCTTAAGGGACCGAGATAGAAGGATCACAAGTTGAAGGCCAGGCTTGACAACTTAGCCAGACCCTGTCTCAAAATGTTTTTAAAAGGGACTGGGATATAGTCCAGTGTGAGGCTCCAGGTTCAACCCCTAAGACTCAACAACAACACATTAATTATATGACAATGATGTCTCAATAGACCTTCTTTCTGAAGGTAAACTCTTCTCATCAATTTATAATTGTTGAAATAAACATTCCTCATTTTATAATAACAAAAATCAAGTATATTTCTCATTGCTCTGAATGGGGAAGAAGACCCTGTGTCCTCACAGCAGGGCCATGCAACTGGGAGGACGAAGGAGCGCATGCAAGGTTACTAATGGCGCAAGGCTGGATGGAGTGAGCACCAAGCCAATGACCCGGACACGGCACAGTGCCAGCACAGGAGCTGCTGACTGTGCCGGGAGCACCAGCCATGCCTCCGTCCCCTGTGGGGACACAGTTCTTGGTCTCACTCTGAAGACAAGGAAGGAACAATGACTCAGGGAGGCAGCAGGGTCCCTCGGGAGCACAGTCCCAGGTGTGACTATTCAAGGAATCCCAGGCCATTAACTGCCCACTTGACTGGACTCTGCTTAGGTGCATCCTAAATTCCTACCAGGGTGCTCTGGAAACCTTGGGGGTGAGTTTATAGATTGACAGAGGTCCTCGGACCGCTTTTCAAATGGCAATTTTAAAATCACCTGGCTAAATTCAGAGCACTACACTGCCTTCACCACGCCACCTAAATTACTTCCCGCCATGAGGCAAATGAAGAGTGGCTGGGAAAGAAAACACTATCTTTAAAAGATATTTACAGGGCCGGGGAGATGGCTCAGTGGAATAAGCGCTTCACTGACAGGCACAAGGGCCTGAGTTCAATCCCCAGTTCCGCTAAAAACTAAAATAAAAGGTATTTACAGATGAATACCTGAGTTACTAGCTTTAACATCTAAATCTCCAAGGCAGCACCTGGAGCACAGAGTGGGCAGAAGTCTGTTGATTGTTGACGGTGGAATAGAGAACAAATATGCTGTACAACTCCCAAGGATCTAAATCAACTTCCTAATTGTCTGATGTGTGAGTCTGGTTTTCATCATAAGCACCTAGAGACAAGATGCTATCTTCTTAGGTATCTTCACAAGCTGAAAGCTACAAGCTGTTGGAAACTTGTAACACTCTGAACGCTTGGGGAAAGGTTTTCCTATTCTTTTAAAAAATTATTCACCAGCAAGCAAGCCATGTTGGGGATATCTGGAGAGATCTATCCCAGAGCCCGAGTGGGGGCCTGGCAGTGGCCAGCTGGTCCTTATCAGCCTGTCTTTATCTGTCTTTTCCAGTCTGGCCCTCCGTGTCCTGAGCATGTAAACAATCCAATTTTAATGTTTAACTCTAACACTGTAAAACCCTCAAACGAGCAGGTCAGCCTCCCATCACAGGTTAGCTCACATTTGGGACAGCAGGGGCCAGATCCTCTTCCATTCTAAATCCCAGTGGGGGAAGGGGCCTACTGCTCCTCACACACTTACTACATTCTGTCAGCCTAATAAAACAGATCTCCTAACTTGGAAGGAAACACTCTCGCCGCCTGCCCTGCTGGGGTTACAGTGCTCACCACTCAGGTCCAACAAAGCCAGCAACTTCAGGGGTGTGCAGCACCTGACCCAAACACCCCCTCCTGCTTTCTCGGGCAACTTCCCTGTTTCTAAGGCACCCAGCTGCTCTGTGCCCTCCAACCTCAGACCTGTGTCCCGGCCCTGCACCCAGCGTGCTGCTGCCTATCTCCCAAAATGCTCTGCCAACATAGAGACGCTGAGCATCCTCCTGCATCTACGAGCATGAACCAGAACTCTAGAAACTCCCCGCGCCCTCTGCTTGACTAGGACTTCACCTTCGCGTCACATAGCCCTTTGGGCAGACTTGGAAGAGCTGAGCTTTGGGAGCAGAGCCAGCCCTCTCTGCCCTAGCTGGAGGAAATCTAGATAGAGGTAGGTCAAAGTGCCTACAGAGGTCAATCAGCAAACCCACAGAAGAGTCTCTCTCTCTCTCTCTTACACACACACACACACACATCCACCTCCAGGATCCCTGCTCTGGGAGGTCAGGAGCCCGTCAGGTAAGCATCCTACACTCACCTGATTGGACACAGGATCACAGTCCTAATATGGCCTCAGATCCACATGGCTTCCAGTCTACATCACCCACTTGGTGCATACAACAAACTGAACTAGTAATATATGCATTCCCTCCTTTCCCATCTGGATTGCACACTGAGGGGAGTGGCCCCTAGCAGCACCCCCTTTCACACAGGCCACAAAGCTTATGAGTTCACATAGAACAGAGGAGAGACAGAAGCCCTTGCTTTCTCCAGGGTGGAGCTCTAAACATTTTATTAGGACGTGCTTGCAATCTATGAGGTTTACATTCACCTGGGGAGGGGGCAGGCTCACATACAGAACACTTCTTAACTCGGAGTTACCCCTTTCCTTCACTGCCCGTTCCATCTCTAGATTCCCTTCCCTATTTTCTTTAGTATCATTATTATTGTTTTAGTTCATATTTACAACATACAATTACATTCACCGTGGGTATTTGGGATATGTACATGACATGTCTTAAATTTCCTTGCTTCCTCTCCCCCTCCGCAGCATGGATCTTGAGGGAAGAAAGAGTCTCAGGGGAAATGCACCATTAGGCTTCCTAGTTTTGCTCCCGGAACTAGGACAGGCATCTGCAGTTCAGCGTGCAAAGCAAGGTATTATCAGTGGAAGTCTAGAGGCGAAGTATGTTGTGGCTCCCGTCGCCATTTACTGCTTGCATATTTGTGAAAAATTATCCTTTTGGGATGAAATTTTCCATGACTGGCTTCAGATCTAAAATAAGGGTGTTTCTCTCTGTGTCTGTCCTTTTTATTTTTCTTTTGGAAAATTTGAACAATATTTAATGAGCCACATAGAAATTGGGGCATTAGGGGAGAGACAGACAGAGACAGAAAGAGACAAAGAAAGACAGAGACAGAGAGACAGAGAAATGACATTTTGTCTTTCAAAATCAATGTAAGCCTCTCTTCTGTGTGACCAATTAAAAAAACAACTAACTTCAAAACGAGAAACTTTCCACTTGCATAAACATCCCCAAGGACGAACCTTGTTGATAATATGAGATAATGGAATTGGAACAGAGCACAAACCAAGTCTATGGATCTCGTCACTCCTCTTACTAGGAGTGTCACAAATTTCCAGAGTTGCAATCCTTTTCCTATGACACTGGAAATTTAAAATTGCACTGCATTTGTGAAATCCGAGTCCACTAAGACAGAGCTGAACCTCAGAGAAATGAAGTTTTCAGATAATCCAGATAAACTCTGGCCCTCAACATAGGTTTCTTTCTTTCTTTGTTTCTTTCTTTCTTTCTTTCTTTCTTTCTTTCTTTCTTTCTTCCTTCCTTCCTTCCTTCCTTCCTTCCTTTCTTTCTTTCTTTCCTTCCTTCCTTCCTTCCTTCCTTCTTTTTTTCTTTCTCTACTGGAGACTGAACTAAGAGCCTTTACACTAAATCTTATATCCTTTCCATTTTGAGGCAGGGTCTCCATAACTGCACTAAACTGCCTAGGCTGTGCTGACATGTCCAGTCCTCCTGCCTCAGCCTCCTGGATGCTGAGATCACAGGTGTGCACCAACACACTTGGCTTAGTTTAGACAACTTGAAAGAATTCTTCCAAAGACTCATACTTTCCTAGCTCTAATCTGAAAAATTTCCTCACATAATAAGTGTTTCAACCCCTGACTCACAGGTGTCTCTTCTATGCTCACATGGCAAGATTGGTTTCAAAAAAATTGTAGTCTTCAGGGCACAAGAACATTTGGGAATTTTTAAAAATTTTATCCCTCAATAATAGTATCAAAATTCTGTATTTAAAAACAAATAATTGCCAAAATAAAATCTCTTTGGTTTCTTTCATTGTTTAAAAAAAAAAAAAAAAACTCATGCCAAAGATTTAGATCAGCAGCACAAGCACCTACCTACAAATTACAAGGTCCTGAGTTCCATTCCTGGTACAAAAAAATTTTAAAGACACTCCACAAACAGTTTGGAGCCAGAGTGTGGTGGCAGACACCTGTAATCTAAGCACTCGGGGAAGGGGGGAGGATAAGGCAAGAGTAGCACGAGTTTAAGCCCAGCTTTAATAAATTATCAAATCAGTGAGACACTATTTTAAAATTTAAAAAATTATAAAGGGCTAGGGATATAACTCAGTTTTAAGCCCCTAGGCTCAATCCCTAGTACCACCAAAAAAAATTTTTTTTAATTTTAATTTAAAAATAATTGTGTAGCCAGCAGAGGTGGCACATACCTGTAATCCCAGCACTCAGAAAGATAAGGCAGGAGGATCACTATGAGCTGGAGGCCAGTCTGGGCTACACAATGAGTTTAAGGTCAGCCTAAACTACCCATCAACAGGACCTGGGAGATAATTCAGCAGCATGAGTGCCTGCCTGGCAAGCGCAAGGTCTCAAGTTCAATCCCCGGTACCACCAAGAATATAAATAAAAAACTAATAATAATAATAAACTACACAATAAGATCCTGCCTCTAAAAAGCCAAAGAAAAGAAAAATAAGTGGGCTGGAAATGTAGCTCAATGGTAATTTGTTTCATACACATGATGCATGGGTTTATTCCCCAACACAGAAAAATGACAACCAAGATATTATATATTTTGTAAGAACTATACTATAGACTTAACATTTCAACAGAAGCACACTATTAAGTATTTTGTAAAGGAAACCCAACATTTCAATATGACACATGACCAACTCTTCTAAAACTCAAAAACGAACAGTGAAGAAGGCAAAAAATTCAAATGGGTAGAAATTCCCTAGTCACAACCAAGAAATAAAGCTTCCCCTGGACTGGCACACAGCCCACCCACTCGTGAGATGGAAGGGGAGACCAGGATGGAGATCCACTACACACACACACCACCTCGGATGTATCCATTATATATGGCAAGAGATACTAGTAAAAAGTTTTAAAAATATAAGATCCTCAACGTCTTGTAAATAAAGCTGATCCAGATGTTGTAGGAGCACAGGAATGCCAGGAAAAGCTGCGGATGCCCCTATGCTGTGGCTGGTTCAGATTTGGGGTTTGAGTTCCAGTTTTTTGAGACAGGCTCTCGGCATCTACACCTACTCCATTCTCCAGAAAAACAAATAAAAATCTGCCAAGCTTATTTCCCAGCTTAAAAATCCTTCTTGGCTGTCTCCCCCACCACTGTCAGAGTAAGGCCCAATCTCCCAAATTGCTGTTCACCCTAAGAGGCCCCTCATGACTCCAGAGTTAATTCGGAAAAAAAGAGGGTGGAAGATGGATGCCAGCTGACAGAAAAAATCCCCCTGGTCCTCATGCCTCCAACCCACACCCACACCACCGCACTTCACGTTTGGTCTCACCGAACGGTTTTCAGTTTTGCCTTTCAGGTCTCTGCCTAAAAATACCTTCTCCAGAGGCCTGCACAGCCCACTCGCTGCTCTTGGGCTCCCCTTGCAGTGCTCTGGCAACAGCGTCATGGCACTCTGATACTGCAGCACCCCTGCCCTTCGCTCCTGTCCTTCCAGGTGAGCGCTCTGACCTCAGGGCCAACAGCTAGCACGTTCCTGGTTATGTTCCCCAGCCCACGCGTAATGCTGAGGATGGGGCAGGGTCGCCTCATGGTTTGAGAAGTTGCCTAGAAATGAGGAAGTCAGCCGCAGCTGCCTTGAAGGCTCGCTTCTGAGTTCCCTGGGCTGAGCTTCCCAAGCCCTTCATCACAGCTCAGCGGGGCAACGTGTGTCCCATCGCACAAGCGCGAGGCCGCGGTGCGCTGGCACCTCAGGCACCGCGCCGGCTTTCCCGGAGCACGGGCCAGGACCTACTAGCCAATGCAGCTACCTCCTTCTCAGCCACACTCTAGACTTAGACCTAGTTTTTCTCTTCTGGTAAAAACATAAGCCTCCATGGTGTCATTCTGAATGGCATGTATTAAAGAGGAAAGGAGCTCCGTGTCCTTTATGAAATGATTAAAATATTTTAAATTGTTCTTGTTGCACTTGTCTTTGTCTTTAAAACCTCTTCCATGGGGGCCAGCGAGGTAGCTCAGCAGACTAAAGTGCCTGCTTAGGCAAGCTTAGGCAAGAACAGAAGAACAGGGACTTCAGTTCAAGCCCTGGCTCCACAAGTCCACCAGCCCCCCTCCCTCTGGGCAGGCTAAACTGGCCACAGAGTCCGGGAACAGTGGCACACCCCTGTAATCCCAGCGCCAGGGAGGCTGAAAACAGGAGGATCACTAGGAGTCTGGGCTGCATAGTGAGACCCTGCAACAAACAAACACATTAAAATATAACAATAAAATCTCTTCTGTAGAGCAACATCTCCATCACCATAACACCTGCATTAGGAGGAGAGCACAGGGCGTTATGTAACATTAAAGGAGCCAGAGGCCCAGCAGGGAAGCAGTAGGACACACCATGCCCAGACAGGAACCGGCCAGTGACAATGACCAGGTAACAGCCCTGCTGGGAACGCCATCCTGGGGCTCCCCGCACTTCCCAAGGCCAAAAAGAGCCTCCTGTTCTGGAAGTGAACAACTTCTCAAAAACAAACACAAGTAGCTCAACCACTGATATCCATTAACCACATGGCTGCAGAGCTAAGGCGGGAAAGCCTCCTACTGCCAGGGACAGACGTTTCTCGTTTGAGAGGCTGGGGCAGGGGTAGCAACTCTGACGGGAGAAGATGCTAAGCTACCTCCTCCCTGACCTCCCATCCCAGGGGTTGCCCCCTCCTACCCAGGCCCACGCCCCTCTGTGAGTTGGAGGGCAGCTCGCTAAAGACCCTCAGGAATCCTAAGTGGCACGGGTGACAAGCCAAGCCTGGTCAGGCCTGGTCTCTGTGCATGACCAGCCCAGCCCCTCCCCCGCCTCCTCACTTCAGATGCTGAAAGATAACCAGGCTTAGTCGACCAGCAGGCTGAAAAGAAGCAGGCCTGGAAATAAGGGCCACCGAACCAGGAAACACACCACTGAATTTCTCCAAACTACGTGGACCTTGCAACTCGTCGTGCCGGTTTAAAATTAGCCAATACCCAGGAGAATCATTTATTAAATGCATCTTCAATGATTCATTTAGATTGATTCACTTCAGTTCTAAAATGATAAATGACAGCAAAATGACTGTATTTATTTCTCTCAAAGAGGTCAGGAGTGTCCTCGCTGCCCCCACTTAAAAAGCTGGAATAAATGCACCAAAGCAAAGGCTTCCAACAGCACTGGTGTTGGTCAGTAGAAGAAAAGGACAGGTTAGAAAGTGGAAGACAAGAGTGAAGGTGCTGAGGGAAACCCTGGGTCTTCCTGGAGTGAGGAAGCTCTACTGGCAAGGCGCCTGCTTAATGCATGCCTGCAAAGGGCCTCCTCAAGCTCCACCCCTTCTGTTTTGCAACGTCTGATACTCTAGATCATCCTGGGATGGCCGAGGAAGTCCAGTCCCCAAGATTTGCCTGCATTCTTCCTGATAAGCCCGGCTGTCCCTCTCACCTCACCCCTTCCTTCCTTCTCCAGCAAACATTTAACTAGCAATGAACTAGTTGGGAGTAGGGATGACCCAAGGCAAATGGAGATTAAAATACTGGATTTACAACAGGTACACTCAAACTACACACAGAAGTATTATTACCAAAGAGAATCACTTCTCTGGTCCTTCTCTTAGATACAAAATGTAATTTCCTGTTCCCACTTTGCCTTCAAGGTCATGAAGACGAGGCTCAACATTCTCACAAATTCCTCAAAGACCCCAGAGCAGGAATTTCTATGGATTGATTCCAAGTCTTCTTTCTTCTTCCTCCTCCTCCTCCTCCTCCTCCTCTTCCTGCTCCACCCCCCCCCCCCCCATAAGCAGGCAACCTCTCTTTTCCATTCAACTTTCCAGGAAGATGCTGGAGTTTCATTTTGCGTTGGCTCCCACTTTGAGTTTTGGACTGTGCCATGAAATTCCTCACTGATTTACGGGCTGTTTTTCTTTAAAGTGGAAGAGCACTCATTCTTCACAGGACAGGGAGACCCGCATTGCAAATGTGAGGTCGTTCAGAAATCTGTCCATTCAGCATAGAGTGCCAGGTCCTGACTCTACCAAGGAAAAGTGCTCACCAGTGAGAACCTGGTCTGGATCCATCTTTACCTGCACCTGACAACAGGAAAAGTGCAGAGGTTGAAATTTCCCACTCTGGGCTCAGGAACCCCTTCTCCACAGTACCCTTCTAGAATGCCAGCCTTACAGATGTCACCCACACCTCAGTGGATGCAAGTACATCAGCCAGGAGCAGCCTCGGAGGCCCAGCTACGTCTCCAACTAGTGGCACTTGGAAGTGGAAGCCAGGGCACGACCACTGGAGCTCAGCATCCCTCCCTCACACCCGCGGTCACACGCACATCTTCCTACGCAGCTCTTCTGCAGTCCTTCCCAAGAAGGGAAAGACAGTGAAATACTGAAACGCTCCTTCACAACACAGGTGGCTGGTGGCCAACGGCCTGAGTCTCATTGGGCACCAGACGATTTCTGCGGAGAACTAGCAGGAGTTCAGTTGCACCTGGATACTGTTTGCCCTGATCTGATTCGGGAAGGAGGCGGACACGTGGGCCTCGGTCCATGTAACTCCATATAAGCAGCCCTAGAAGCATAACATTGACTTTGCTTTACAAATGTCACCAGGCAAAGACACAGCAAGGACGCCCTCCTAGAATATCATTTGGAAAATCCTGCTAATCAGGGTGCCATTTGCGGTCCTATTTTCACATTCAAACATCTGTTCCATCTAAGCTTTTCTTTCTTCTCTAGGGCTTCTCTAGGGCTGAGGCCTACAGACATCACTTAGGATCCTACCTTTTGAACTAATGTTAACATTTATGATAAGAGCATTAACAAAAATTACTAACAGTCTTTTCCTGCATCTTCTCCATTGGTTAAGAGCCTAAAAATGTACCATTTGCTTGAAATAGAGGACAGCCAGCTTCTAAGACAGTGCTTCCCAGGTGACAGGAAGGGACAGAAGTAATAACCCCAAAGCAGCAGCATGTGCTCAAGTATTGGCAACACTGCTCACTCCATTCTTGTCAGGAAATGGATAGAAATTAGGCTGAAGGCTTGAAAGGTCTTGCAGTGTGTTTAACTCTATTTAATCCAAGATTTTCCCAGTGTTCCTGAACACAGCACTCATTCTTGAGCGTGAACAACCAATTAATCTTTTGTATTGTGTGGAACACCTGTGGGCGCCTCCGCTCCCAGGGACACATGCGCACGCAGAAGGAAGGCCCCCTGCCTTACAGTGCGCCGACTGAATTGCAAAAGCAAATGCACCCTGACATCCTGAGTTCTGATAGGGGAAAAAGCACACAATCAAAAGAAAAGGTGACTCTTAAAAAATAAAAAATAAAACCCTCGTCACTGACTTTTACTATCCTCCTAACATGTAACAAACAACCACTGAGGAAACAATTATCTCCATCAGACGATGTCCAAGGTTCACCAGCCCAGAGAGTGGTCCGATCAACTGCCCTGCTCACACAACATCTAAAGAGGAAATGTGAAGAACAGAGAACTCTGCCTCCTTTAGTAAAGATTCTAGACACGGAGTTGGCATTAGCTACACACCTGATATATTGACAGGCTCAGTGGATGGACAGCTAGGTGGATGGGTGGAGACTGGGCAGATGGATGGCTGGTGGCGGGTGACGTAAGCACGAAGGGTGGACAGAGGGTACTGGACACTGCGGACTACAGCAGCATAGGAGCCTGAGGAGGGAAGAGGACACCCGCTTTCTCTCATTTCCTCTATCTACTAGACTTCTTTAGTTTTCTAGTCCAGGGGATTGAGCTCAGGCCCTTATACTGGGCTATAGCCTCAGCCTGACAGTCTCACTGAGTTGCTGAGCTGCCTGTGTGCTCTAGAGCGCTGGCCTTAGCGGCACAGGTCCCCACACCTGACTTTACTGGACATTTTACTTCAGTCAAGTCACTTAATACTGAATGTTTACATTTTTCATTTATAAATGAAGATTTAATGAGCAGGTATTAGATAGCAGTTTTTCTACATTCTTTCAACTGGGGGAAAACATTCTGTACACCTCTCCCCTCCTGATCTATAAAAGGAAGAGAGAAGGAAACAGAAGAAAGAAGGTAAGAAGAAATTGTGACGCACAATTTTTAGACGAAGTGTAAATGCACAAACATACAACAGGATTACATGTCCAGCGGTTCTGACATCGATGCCTCCCAGATCAGGGCCCCAGGCCCCCTGGCTTCACGTGCATGGGACCTGGATACCTGTGTATGCACAGCAAACAGCCTTGTCCTAAAAACCAGGACAGCCAGGTGCTCATTTACCTGCCCCACCACCAATTCGTCGTTTAACCTCCCTGGGGCTTGTTCTTAAATGTCAAACTGAGAAGAGCATACACTTACTACAGAAGCATGACAGGCGGACGGATGGTGCTAGATACCCTGGGCCACAGGTGTGATGGAAGAATCAAGCGGCAAAGGGCCCGCTGAGAAAAATGCCGCATCTTCCCAAGTCCCTGCATTTCTGATCTGAAGGTGCAAAACTCCGTTGCGTGGCTGATTTGTAGCTCACACTGAGAAAACCCGGGGTGCGTCATGGCATGACCTAAACTCTCTAACCCTGAATTCCAAAAACTCAGCCCAGGAGTCCCGATGCATTACTATCTGAATGCCATCTGCAGGGGTTGTAAGGATGGGGGCTCCTAGAGGACCGGAGGTATTTCAGTGCATCAGGGACCTGCGCATCCTTCACTGTTACAGACTCAGTGACTCAGAAGCACTCAGCGGTCTTTCAGAAGCAGTCTACCCTACCCGTCCTTCAAAGCCACCTCCAACCAGAAGCCTTGCTCCCTGGGCAACCCTACCCCTCTTCCTTATTGGAACTGTTCAAGTTACACACTGTGAGCACACTGCGTATAAAGATCCTCTCTTCTCCCTGCCCCACTGTACTGGGGATTGAACCCAGGGCCTGTGCACTAAGCTACATCCCCAACCTTTTTCATTTTTTATTTTGAGGCAGGGTCTTACCATGTTTGGAGCTGGAATTTCCAGTCCACCTGCCTCACCCCTCAGAGTGCTGGGGTCTTGGGCACGAGGTGCTGCACATGGTGGAGCACTCTGTCCCCTTATTCCATCTCACTGGTATGCACCCAGAGAGTGCTGGGTGAGGATCTTCTCCACAGCACTCCTGGGCAACTTTTATTAAAAAACTGGGACTCAAGCCGGGCATGGTGGCGCATGCCTGTAATCCCAGCACTCAGGAGGCTGAGGCAGGAGGATTGTTGTGAGTTCGAGACCAGCCTGAGCTACAAAGTGAGCTTAAGGCCAGCCTGAACTGCATAGTGAGACCCTGTCTCAAAAAGCCAAAAAAAAAAAAAAAAACTGGGACTCCCAGTAAACATTAAGACCATACTTTCTCACATAAACCAAACTGAAGCAGACATTTCACAAGGCAGTATCCACCCTTCCCACCCACAGGGCACTTTGATAATGACTGCAGAATTCCACTCCCATATTTAAAATTCCTATTTGGGATCCACCTCCTTGGGACTGGGATGCAGATCAGTGGCAGAGCATGTGCTTGGCATGTACAGGCCCTGGGTTCAATACCCAGTGCGTATGGGGGTAGGGTCACCCAGTTAATTGATTCAGGACCTTAAGTGAGGTGTCTTGCCTTACAATTTCAAAGCCAAGACTATATTCAAGATGTGCCTTTAGCCAGATGTGTGTCCCCAGCGCTCGGAAGGCTGAGGCTGAGGGAAGAGGCTGACTGTGAGATCAAGGCCAGCCCGGGCCACAAAGTGCCCAGGCTGAGCTGCACAGAAAGACTCTGTCTCAAAAGATACACACACACACACACACACACACACACACACACACACACACGCACATGCATACACAAAAAAAATGTGCCTTTTGTTTCTCTTGTTACCCTCTCCCCTTTTCTAGATCAAGAACGGAGCATGGACAAAAAGCATATAAATCCTAAAAGTTCTTAGCATCACTAAGGGTCAAGTTTTCAAAGGGTCAAATGATGTTCAATTACCTAAAACTTCAATCCCACCAGAGAAGGCACATGGCAGCCTTAACTCTGGGGCGGCCTCCACAAAGCCACCTCCTCAGCCAACAGGACAAACCATGTGTGTCTGAAGCCTAAATACTCTTAGCTTAACACACACACACACACACGCACACACGCACACACTCACACACATGGCCTGATACTAAAACTGAAATTGATCCCCTTCCTTATGCAACTCTTTTCTCTTATCACAGTGGCACTCTACTGTCCGGCCTTGACGTGATTACAGAGCCCAGGCTGGCCTTGAACCCTCCTCAATCCTCCTGCCTCAGTCTCCCGAGAGCTTCAGTGAAGGTGCGAGCCAATCAGCACACATTTTAATGCTTTCAGGTACCACCTTCCAGGTTGCTTTCCAAAAAACGGCGCTTCTGATTTAATCTGTTGCCAATGGGACAGGGTCAGTCCAGGTCTCCTCTTGGTCTCCCTGAAACTGATGTGACCAGCCAATTCAATGGGACAAAGCTCTCCCCTTCCTGTTCCGTGGGCACAGCTGCAACACACACACACACACACACACACACACACACACACACACACAGCCTCTGGAGGCCCGGTGTACCCAGCACAGTGGCAGGCACAGAGCAGAGCCCAGTCCCCCTCACAAGGACAGTGCCATGGGCCAGGCAGGGCACATCCGGGACATGTGTGGGACCCGCGAGGCAGCCCCACCTGCCCTGCCCAGGCCCTTCCCGGTGGGCCTCACTTGCCCAGTAGGCACTAAGGAGGTTTCCTGGGCCTGCGACTCTGCGGCAGATCCCACCCACAGGGCAGCCACGTGACACCACTTTCCTGCTGTCTCTGAATCACACTCTTATCTGTCTTCCTCCCCTTTCCCCTTAAAATAGTTGGCTTCACGGGTGTCTGTGCAGTCATATGATGAGCCGCGATGGAGGAAAACGTAGAGCCAGCTGGGATGAGAAAGCAGACGAAGGCCGCGTTCTCCGCAGGGGGCGGGCTCCTGAGGCACCAGCTGCCCAGAAACAAACTGCAAACCTTCACCCCCGGCGTGGAAGAGGGAGGCCTGCGGCTCACCGCCCAAATGCTGGCCTTATCAGAGACCTGGGCAACAAGGTCTAAGGGCCCCTCTGGCCTCTGTTCTAAACGTGCTCATTTGTACACTTCGGATGAACATCACACACACACACACACACACACACACACACATCCACCCACCCACGTGTGACATGTTTCCTTTGTCAGAGGCACATGACAGGAGTCTCTCAACCCAATGAGGTAAGCAGAGCCAACAGGATCGTCTCACAGTTGAAGGAACTGAAGATCAGAGAGGTTACACTTCTTCCCTAAGGTCACACAGCTCATTAGTGGTGCAGTGGAGTTGTTGAAAAATATACAAGCAAACGGTGAGGGCAGCACTCTGCATGGATGCTGGCCTATAAATGCCTGCAAGCGGGCGGCAAACACAAACTTGGCAAACCACAGCCATTTCCTACGTAGCTCATTACAGTGAGAACTACCATCTGTCTAAGACATGGCCCTCGATGCACAGCAACCCATAACCCCATGTCCCCCGCAGACACAGAATTAAATCAAATGCACTCTATAACAGCATAATCAGTCTGCAGCCACATAGGCCACAATTTTTCACAATAGAACTATATTAACTAATTTCTTTGTGTCATGTGACGAGCACTCTTCTAAGTGTTGTATGTGTATCACATTATTTATTGCAATCTACACCATTAGATCTTACTGGCTTTGTCGTATAGATGAAGAAAGGAAGGCTCAGAGGGGACACAATATGTCCAACGTCATTCAATTGGTTCAGTGCAAAAAAAAAAAAACAGTTGGTTCAGTGCAGAAATCAGGATCAGAACCCAGATCCTTTAATGCGAAGCCCTTTCACCTACTATCTGGGAGAACTGGGATTAGAACCCAGGTCCCATTAACACAAGCCTTTGTACCTGTCCTGCCACCTGCTCTAACATCTGTGTGCTGTCTGACTTTCCTACTATTACACATATAAGTAAACATGTAAGGCAAACCGTGGAGGTAAGGGGATACATAGAAGCCATAAGGACCGTCTGTTCAGTTTTTCTATAAAGCTAATAATGCTCTAAAAAGAATTTTGAGGGCCGGATTACACTGCTTATAATCCCAGTATTTTTTTTTTTTTTTTGCAGGGGAGGGGGGGAGGCTGAGACACAAGGACACAACCAGAAGGGCAGCTTGGGTAATTTAGCAACACAGTGGGACCCTGTCTCAAAAAATAACAATAATAATTAAAATTTGGCCTGGGGGTAAAGTCTGCCTAGCACAGGCATCTTAGTTACTTTTCTCATTCCTGGGACAAAATATCCAACACCCAAAATTAAGAGGAAAAGGTTTATTTCACTTCAGTGTTTCTAGAGCTTTCAGTCCATTAGCAGCTGCCTTCAAGCCAGGGCGGCAGGGGGGTGGGGGGGGCATTAGACAGCGGAAACAGTTCCAACAGGCAGAGGGCAGCAAAAGCAGCAGGGACAAGCGAGTCCCACAACCCTCTTTCTGTCCCTGACATTCTACCCAGCTGCCTACCTGGAGGGAGGTAGCGCTCACATCCAGGGACGGCAGCACCTGGACCATTCCCAGCACGCACCATGACCACAGTGCCGCACACTCTAGAAAAGCCAGGGCCACAGGCGGCTCTGGAGCCTCATCTAGACGCAGCTGAACAACGTGTGAGGCTCTGTCTTGGATCCTCAGCACTGCAAACAAAAAACTAAAATTTACAGTCTAAAAAAGTAATGTAGGATACAAGTAACAAACAAAACCTTCCTACATATCAGCATCTTCCCTTTTCCTAGCACAAATATCTAAAGAGCGTCTACTGTTTCGGTCAGTATTATCATAATTTAGTGCTACAATTGTATTTAACCAGCCCAGCATCTACTATGGAAGAAGCAACACACCCAGGGGTAGCACCAAAAGGGGAGGCACCGTTACCCCCCCACTCCCCGGGGCCTTCTCTGGTCTCTGCTAGAGAACAGACAGAAAGCACTGACCATAAACACCAGGCGTCAGAAGTTGGAAAGGGAGGCAGGCACCAGCAGCAACCATTCCAGGGATTCCAGGAGCCTAGGGAGCTATAGCCCAGGGCACACTGGGAAGGGTAGCCAGACAGGAGGGCGACAACGACGACGCAGCTGGGCGGCCAGAGCATTCCAGGACCAGGGACCTGGGAGCACAGCGCAGGGAAAGACACCGCCCCTCGGAGAAGGCTCCCTGCCCAGAGGGTGAGAGATACTTGGCAGAAGCCCAGAGGCAGCAGAAGCAGCCGGGCCTAAAGGAGTCAGGGAGGAGGCTGGGCTCCGTCCTGCAGGCTGCTGTGCTAGTGGGAGACAACCATGGCTCTGCACACCCTAAGAGGGTGCTGACTGCCGGGACCCTGACACAGAACCCTGGATGCCAGGAGAGCAACCTGAGAGGAAAACCAATCCTCAGCCTGTTGCCACAACCGAATACTCAAAGCCCAGCAGCTTAAGAACAATGAGGAAAATAACCCCAGCACTCAGGAGACTGAGGCAAAAGGATCACCACAAATTCAAGGCCAGCGTGAACTACATAGCAAGATCTTGTTTTTAAAAAAATCCAAAATACATGAATGAATTATGAGGGCACCACAGTCAGGTACCACACACCTTCTGCTAGCCCAGCCCAACAGTCGCCCTGGGGACAGAAGTGGCCACGTGGCACAACAGGGTCACAGAACGGAACAAACTCTCAGCACCAAGGTCTGTGTCTCGGCCATGACACAAGGGGATCCTGAAGGAGGTCAGCAATCAAAACCCTCCTCCCCAGGCGCAGCACACACCTGTAACTAAGCTACTTGCGAGGCTGAATCCAGAGCAGCCCAAGTCTGAGCTCAGCCTGGGCAGCACAGCAAACTGTATCAAAATAAATAATTTAAATGGGCTGGGGATGTAGCTCAGGATAAAGGCCCTAGGTTCCCTAGTCATGGGGGGAGTTCTCTACTTATGATGAATGATAGAATTATTTGAATAAGAGATCCTCAGAAAGACAAACTACAGCAGATCCATTCCTGCTCGTTTCATTATCAGGATTATAGGGAACAGAGGTCAGCGGCTTCAGAAAATAGAAGTAGTGACTCTCGGTTAAATTATAATTTCAGAAAAATACCTTTTTTGTATATCCTGTGCATTACTCAAAGCATAGCTATCGGGTTTTTTCTTACATAGGAGACGAGGAGGAGAAGGAGAGAAAAGAGGGAGAGAGAGAGAGAATTCACTCTTTATCTGGAATTTCAAATTTAACTGGGTATCATGTTTTTTTTCTGGCAACTCTGGCCACGGGTTACCTGCAAAAGAAATAAGGTCACTGTCGTAGAATAGTGAAGGAGCTGGACTAGGAAAGCCAAAGGCTTGTTGGTTGGCTGGATGATTAAACCCACTTCAAGATAAGACCCAGGTATGATAGTACCTGCCTGTACTCCCAGCATTCAGGAGTTTGAGGCCAGCCTGGGCTACAAAGTTAGTTCAAAGCTAGCCTGTACTAAAAAATAGAGAGCCTGTCAAAAAAAATAGAAGGAAAGGAGAAGGGAGGGGAAGATGGAGGGAGGAAAGGGTCACAAGAACTCTGTGAACAGCTGGGGTCAACAGGGTACAGCGCTGCTGCTAAGCCACTTTCACCTCTGTTTATCTCCACCCTCACAGCAACTCTGCAAGCCAAGAAGGATGACTTTTTTTTTTTTTTTTTTCCTATGGATTGAGTACAGGGTCTACAGGGTGTCACTACAGAGATCTGACTCAGTGATTCTCCTGTTTTCTGCCTCCCAAGCGCTGGGATTACAGGCATGCACCACCCGCCCAGTCTCAGTCCTTATATCAGCGCACCCCAGGGATGGGGCCGGCACGGCATGCTGCGCTCTGCCTAAGAGGTGCGTCAGTCCCCTGAGCTATCCGGCTGGCCCTGACTATTTTTAACCCTTTCTATAAACCAGGGTGAATCTTCTCCAAGCCACAATGTTACAAAGCAGAAGAGCTGGGCCAATTGCCCCTGGGAAAATGAGGGAGGTCTTGCAGGCAGAAAAAAGTTTAAACATAGCTGAAGATCTGAAAACCAAAAGCAGTTTCTGAAAATTGACCCTTGGTAGAGGTCAGAAGAGGTCAAAATACTACACTTATTTTAGTTACTTAAAGGTAAATTATCTAAACGGAAACCTCAGCTTAGAGACCCAGAGGCTTACCAGACAATTAACAAGTAACACACTGGGCAGCTTCTTGGCAGACTGTAGCAATCTGTTCAAAAGCCAGCCTATTCTTCCACTCTGAGCCTTTAACAATTCCAACACTGTGCTCAGAAGTAAACTCTTAGTGCTTCCCTGGCAAGCACAAGGGTCTGAGTTCAATCCCGGGTTCCACGAAAACAAACAAAAAGTAAAGTCTTAGGGCCCAGGGATTTAGCTCAGTGGCACAGAGGTCCTGAGTTTGATTCCCGGTACTTCCTCCCCCAAAAAGCTCTCTGATGCAGCTCTGCCACATGCTGTGACATCCAGGCCAGGCCACAGAACAATAGCTGTGTGCTGCGCTAAGGGCTGGGCTCACGCGAGACACGGTAGGAAACGGGATGCACACCCCGACCTCAGCAAAATGGGCTGATTAACCTCAGTCACCACGGAACCCAGGTGATGCTCAGTTCAGAACGCAGCACTGCATCTGCTTCTGCAGATGGACAAAGGCACCAGTAAGCCACTGCGGGGTGGGGCAGGCCCAGGGGCAGCCCCCCCTGCCTGCCAC
>PVKA01002527.1:0-55375 GCA_004027165.1 Ctenomys sociabilis | reverse complement strand
CTGCCTCCTTAGTCAGTCACGACTACCAAAGCTTCAAATCAAAGCGCAAGTTCATCTGTGTCCAGGAATAAATATTAACCACAGGTAATTGCTAATAAAAAATGAGTGGGACTAGGGGTACAGCTCAGTGGCACAAATGCCCGCCTGACAAGTACAAGGTTTTGAGTTCAATTTTCAGTGCCAAAAAAATTTAATAAAACTAGTGGGTTTTGTTTCTTGGGTTTTTTTGGTTCTGGACATAAGCACAGGGCCTTGCACTGAACCGTACGCATCCCCAATCCTTTTTCAGTTTAATTCTGAGACAGGGTCTTGCTAAGTCACTGAGTTATTCAGGCTGGCTTTCAACTTGTGATCCTCCTGCCTCAGCATCCCAGAGCGCTGGGAGGTATGTGTCACTGCACCCGATTCTACAGTGTTTGAGAACTTCCCATACACTAGACACTGTCACATTTTCTAATATTAGAATAACTGCAGAAGATAACTGCTATGTCCATTTTAAAGATAAAGAAACCCATAAAGATAGATCAGGTTCCCCGACAGTGTAAAGGCAAAACTAGAACTCTAATCCACAACTAATGGAATCCAAAGCCAGAATTATCCTTTTGTTTAATATTTATTTATTTATTTATCTCTTTTCATGTATTTGGTACAGCTCGGATTCATAGCGATCCTCCTGTTTTGAGCCTCCACAGCACTGGGATTACAGGTGTGCTCCACTATGCCTGGTTTTGGTGGCCAGCACAGCATGTGGTGCCAGGATCAAACCCAGGTCCTTGCGTTTGCTAGGCAGGTACTTAGACCACTGAGCTATCTCCCCAGCCCAATATTACTCTTTTTAGATCCATAAACTTGGACAAACCACTCTTCATTCAATGAAGGGCGCACACACAGTTACTCTCCACTTCTGTAAGAGAGAGTGGTGGTGCACACCTGTATTCCTGGCACTTGGGAGGCCGAGGCAAGAGGCCTGCTGCAAGTCCAAGGTCAGCCTGGGCCACAGAGTTCAAGGCCACCCAGGACTACATGGGAAGACCCTGTCTCAGAAAGAAAAAGAATTCGCTTGGAAGGCAGCCTAGAAGATTAAGGTTAGCCTTAGGGTTAGGTTTCTTAATAAGTAAGAGTTTAATAGGGGTGATTTTATTCAGCTTTACTCTCAGAAAAGTTTCTCAAACACAAAAATCAATAGATATTTGCTGAATATTGGCTCACCGGCTAGCTGGTGGGCTGACCAAATGGATGGACAGATCAATGGATAAGTACCTATGCTGTCCATTCTTCCCTTCCTCTTCATAGTTCCTCCTCCTTCTTCTTCTTCTTCTTCTTCTTCTTCTTCTTCTTCTTCTTCTTCTTCTTCTTTTCGTCTTCTTCTTCTTCTTCTTCCTTCTCTTCCTCTTCCTCTTCTTCCTCCTCCTTCTTCTTCTTCCTCCTTCTTCCTCTTTCTTTCTTCTTCTCCTTCTCCTTCTTCTTTTTGATGTTCTTGTTTTAATGAAGTGATTATTTGCAGGGGGGTTGTTTTGGTCATGTTTGGTTCTTTGAGGTAGTGCCTCCTTACACAGCCCAGGCTAGCCTCAAACTTGCAGTAAGCCTGCCTCAGCTTACAGAGTGCTGGGATTATAGGCACCATCACTTCTTCTGGATAAGTGGATTTATCATTTTGGATTATGAAAGAAGTCAGGTTTAAAGAAGAAATGCAATTCAAAAATAGTCACTGATGGCTAAGGAGAAGACTCGGCAGTCTAGGCCTGCCTGGCAAGTGCAAGGACCCAAATTCGATCCCCAGTACCACATCCTGTGCTGGCCCCAGAACCAGGCATGGTGGCACACCTCTGTAATCCCAGCACTGCAGAAGCTGAGACAGGAGGATCAGTATGAGTCTGAACTGCATAGCAAGATCCTGTATCAAATAAATAAAACAAAAATAAAAATAGTGACTGGGAGGGCCAGCCAAATAGCTCAGCATTAAGCGCCTACAAGCAGGCACAGCAGTCAGAGTTTGATCCCCGGGCCTGCCGTGCTGTCCCTGCCCCCGAGGTGTGCTGAGACAGTGATTGAGACTGGGGTGGTGGCACTCACCTGTAATCCCAGAACTTGGGAGGCTGTAAACAGGCAGATCACTAGAGTCAATCTAGTAGTGAGACCCTAAACACCTTGTAGACCCTTCCCTAAAACACAGAAGGAAAAAAGAATCACTGGTGTCCTGGGACATATGTACAACCACAGCTCTGGGCAGGAAGATCACCATGAGTTTGAGGATAGCATGGACTCTACAGTGAGTTGAACACGAGCCTGAACTGCGCAATGAGACTCTATCTCAAAACAACACACACAGAATGTTTTTAATATTTTTCTGATTTCTCCCTTCTTTAGACTGCATTTCTTCAAGGCCTGGCTCAAAATCTTCCCAAAAAGCCCCTGCCAAGTAAAGGGACCAAAATGAATCCCAGTTTCCTTTCAATTCCCACAGTTCTTCAAATTCACAATTTCATAAAGGGGTGTTGATCTAGATTTCCCAAGTGGCCCATTGAAGGAAAGACTATTTATTCTTTCATTTAATTGTACTGTTTTCAAAATACGTCCACAAAACATTAGCTCTTAATGTTTCACAAACAAGCATCTCTGATGAAAAGTGTCAGAAACACAGGGGAGCACTATGTACTTCACCGTGGGCCACGGCCAAGCGTTCAGTGCACCAACAGGTATCCATAGTGCTTCTCACCCAGTTTGATCACGGACTCCTGAGAACATCTGTGGCCCCTGCTCTGGGAAGGCCGTGGCAAACGCTGATTGGTTGGTTATGTGCTCCACACTGGATAGTGGATGCCTGGTCCCCTCAGATTCCTCAAGGGACCGAGATAACCGTCAGTGTAAAAGGTAAGAATAGCAAGACCTCCCACCTGGACACTGCCCGCCCACTCGCTTGCTCACTGACATAGGAAAAGGGCTCCATTTTTTTTTTAGTTGTTTTTTTTGTTTTTTGGGTTTTGTTTTGTTTTGTTTTTGCAGAACCAGGGATTGAACTCAGGCCCTTGCACTTGCCAGGGAAGTACTTATTCCACTGAGCCATCTGCCCAGCCCCAAGGACTCCATTTTAAAACATGAACTTGTCGGGCATGATGGTGCACGTCTATAAACCCAGCACTCAGGAGGCTGAGCCAGAAGGATCACTGCGAGTTTGAGGCCAGCCTGGGCTACAACGTGAGTTCAAGGCCAGCCTGAACTGCAAAGTGAAACCCTGTCGCAAAAAAAAACAAAGTAAATAAATGTAAAAATAAACCTATTTTCTGTGGGCCTTGAACACAAGGTAAAAAAGCAAACCACGGAAAAAAGCTTTGTGGTTTTGATTACAACAATGCAGAAGGAGGAAGAGGAGGCAGAAAACCAATGACGAGACAGCTTCAGAGAAAATGAAGACAAAACAGCATCAAATGTTAGGCTCGGTAATGGGTGTGGTGGCGCAAGCCTGTAATCCCAGCACTCGGGAGGCTGAGGCAGGAGGATTGTTGTTATTTCGAGGCCAGCCTGAGCTACAAAGTGAGCTGAAGGCTAGCCTGAACTGCATAGTGAGACCCTGTCTCAAAAAGACAAAAAAATAAATGTTAGACTCAGCACAGTCAAGGTCCAAATGCGGGGTGCAGAGTTTAACCCAGATCTTTGTTAGCAGAGGCCCTCAGAGAGAATCTGAACCACGCTAACTCCTTATTTTCACAGATGTGAATTCTGAACCCAACACCACGGACTGACAGAAGCCACTTAACTCCCCATTCAACAAATTTCCTAGGAAAAGAAAATAGTCTTAGCCAAAGCCAGCCAGATCTAAGCATCTCCAGACTTTAATAAAAGTGCATGGGGGCCGGGGAGATGGCTCAGTGGAATAAACACTTGCCTGGCAAACACAGAAGCCTGAGTTCAAGCCCCGGTTCTGCCAAAAACAAGTAACAGAAAATAAATAAATAAAACTACAATGAGTTCTTCTTAGCTCTAACTTTAGACACAGCATATTTACATCTCCTACAAGACTACGTGACACAGTAACTGGCACTGAAGGTATTTGATAAGTATTTGCTGACTGGATGAAAGGACAGCCAGCCCTTGAATGAAGTCACCACTCTATCCACTGCTTAGAATCTTGCTTGAGGCCACCGTTGTCCCTCCATACCAGATGACAAACTCTTAGAGAGCTCAACCTAACTTAAAAGATAGACCACTGCCTATTTGACTTTCTACAAGACAGACCTGGAGAGGCAGGCTTTCGCTCCCCCAGTGTGCATGAAGTGGGTTCCAGGGCCTGTCTGGGCAGCTCAGTCTGACTGCAGAGCCTAGAGCAGAGGCAGAGGCAGAGGCTCTTTCCAGCTCTAGGAGGCTCACATCTGCCCTGTGTGAGATGCACAAGAGATGCCACCCCCCTGGGGGGGGGGACACAAGTTCACTCCAAAGGACCTAGGCAAAGGCAAAGCCTATTTCTCCCCAATAATTAGTCATACATGGGTCCACCATGACTTCTCCAACCTCTTCTTGAGTTTGGCCACCTTTTCAATCTTATTCACCTCCTGGGTTAAGGAGCTCAGTGTACTCTCCTTACTGGCACAGAAAGGTGACTTTTCAGGAAGCCACCTGGACAGACTTCAAGGTGAGTGGCCAGCCTGGGAGCACAGCAGGCGTGCAGCCCCTGGGGCTGAGGACAGCTCATTCTTCCCCTTTCAATCCCAGGCACAAGATTATGGAGTCCAATCATCTTCCCTCTGGAGCTGCAATTTTATTCAGATGTTGGTGAGCTGCAATAAACAGCAGTACTTCCTGGCTTCTCACTTTCCTCAGCATAGACTTTGGCCACTTTAAGTGGTTTTTGCCAGAAAACTAAATTTCAAACAGGTGCAGCCCCACTGATTAGCACTATAATAGATTGTAATTACTTAACAAGCCCATATACACCCAAAGGAACTTGGAGAGAAATGTGTTTTGCCAAGTGCAGCTTTTATTTATGTAAAATACCACAGGCCTGCTCTGGCATTCTCTTAACCTAAATGAACCCGGGTCGGGTCGTCTGCCACAAGCCCTGAGTGCAGGTGCTGGGCCTCGACACTGCATTTCTTGTCAGTAGCAACACAAAGGGCTTTCTATTTAACACCTGGATGAAAACATAATTCTGCAAAGAGAACAAGTTGCCCTGTTGCGTCTGTCCCCACCCTTGCACCTTGCACAGCCCCTGGGCACCGAGAGTACACAGCTTCTATTTTTAGAAACTCCAGACTTGAGAGAGATTCTTCCACTTGATACAGACTGTCGCGTGGAAACAACAGTGCATTCTAAGGATATCTGTCTCTCATAGACTTTTATAAAGTACAATATTCATTTCTTTCCCCTTTCTTGCTCAATTCTCCCAATCGAGGTTTGCTGAAGGATTTCACTTGCCTGCTCCCCACACGGTCCTGCTCACCCACGTGCCCTGCTCTCGGGCAGCTCCAAGGCAGGAACCATGCCATAGCTGACATTACTGTCCCAAGCCCCCGACTTCTCCCATCGTGCCTGATCAGAGGGAGCACTAGGGGAATGCACATTTGTTTAATTAAATTCATTCATTCATTCAGCAATATGCTTAACATCATTTTAAATGCCAAGAGTATAGCAGTAAACAGACAATAAAGATGAATAAGAATTATGTGTAGGGCCAGGTGTGGTGGTGCACACCTGTGATCCCAGCACTTGGGAGGCAGAGGCAGGAGGATCATTGCAAGTTTGAGACCAGCCTAAGGCACAGAGTGAGCTCAAAGCCAGCCTGAGCTGCATGGTGAGACCCTCCCAAAAAGACCAAAAAAAAAAAAGTGTAGTATAAGACAGTGCTAAGAGATGGAAGAGTGTTAGAAAGGAGCATATGAAATGCCCAGGTGGATAACAGGAGGACAGTTGGAGACAGGATTGCCTGGAAAGGCCTCACTGAAAAGCTAATGTCTGAATAAAGCCCGAAGCCATGAAGCTATCAACGGAAGCAATATTTTCAGAAAGATGAGCTGGAAAAGCCTAGGATTGGGCAGATGGCATGGGAAGGGATGGTATGAGTCATCTTAAGGCCAGCTAGGAAAAGCAGCATGTGACAGAGTCAGGGAAGTAGACCCAGGACCCCTGACCAGGCTGGCCCTGGAGGTTGTGCTAAGGACTGGGAGTTTTTCCCCTGAGGAACTTTCTAAGAAAGTCAGGCAAGGCGGCAGCGAATGGAAGGCTGCTGTGGTAACTAGGCAGGAACTGGCAGTGACCACGCCGGTGGCAGCAGTGGCACAGAAAATATGATTGCATTTGGGATCTGTTCTGAAGGCAGACACAGAAGCTGCTGCCGAAAGACGGGGGGGGGGGGAGGACAGCAAGCATGACCACTGGCGGGGGGCGCTGGAGGGATGGAGTGCCATTTCTGGGTCTGTGGAGGTAAGTTTAGACTGCGGAGTGGGAACTGAAGGACATGATAATATTACCGAGTCACAGGAGCCTTTTTTACAGTTAAACAGTGATAACAAGGGAGACCCATGCATGAGTTCTAGAGTTCAGTGGCGACTAGCGGCTAGAATTAAGAATTTGAAGTCAAATGCGTTGGCAATGCATTTAAGTCCATGACACTAAGTTAAATTAGTACAGTAAAAACAAAAACACCAGTTCCTACATACTCCTATTTCCAATGACTTGCACGTTTTCATAAATAATTAACTTTTATCCACAATGGCCACAACTCCAAGATCTTTCAAACAATCTCATTTTGAATAATTCAATTATTACCAGAAAGGCAGTTGGTGGCTAGGTGTGGTGGTGCACATCTTTAATCCCTGCACCTCAGATGCTTGGATAAGAAAATTGCAATTTTGAGGCCGGGTTAGGCTGCAGAGCAAGTTCAAGATCACCAGGTATGTGTGTACGTGCTCAGAATCCCAGCACTCCTGGAGGCTGAGACAACAAAAAAATGCCAAGTTCAAGCCCAGACTATATGAGTTAGCAATAGTGTGAACCTGTCTTGAAATGTTATTTTTTGTTTCTGTGTTTTTGAGACAAGGTCTCGTTATATAGTTCAGGCCAGCCTTGAACTCACTCTAGTCCAGACTGGCCTCAAACTCCCAGCAATCCTACTTCAGCCTCCAGAATGATAAGATTACGGGTATGCACCACCACGCCGGGCATGTCTCCATTCAAAAAAACAAAATCTTTTTTAATTAGAAATGGGCAAGGGGTTTCTTCAAACCTCAATGTAAACAATATGTCCCCCAAAAGGCTCATGTGTTTGATGGTGAGGCTCTGGAAGGTGACCAGATGGTGCAATGCTAAAATCACTAGTGGTGGGCTGCAGAGGTAACTCAAGGGCATAAGCACCTGCCTGGCAAGCCCAAGGTCCTAAGTTCAATCCCCAAAACCGCAAAAAATAAATAAATAAATAAAATCACTAGTGGATGAATTCACTGTGGAGCTGACTGGTGAGTGCTGTCACTAGGCAGGGCCTGGGGGCAGGGGTATGTCATGGAGGAGCTGGCTCCCTGTGGCCCTCCCCCTCAGGGTCCTGCCTTCCATGGGATAAGCTTCCTCACTCTGCCATGGCCTTGTCCACCTTGCAGCAGCTGACCACGAACTATAACCTCTGAGACTGTGAGTCAAACTAAATGTTTTCTCCCTCTAGTTGCACTTGTCAGGCATTCTCTTCCCAGTGACTGACAGAACTGTGTGAGACTTTTCATACGAAGACATTCACAAATCATTGAGAAAGATATTTCACTGTATCACATATTTAGTTTAAGATTCTAAACCTATGAAACTATTCTACCCTTCAAATAGCAATAAAATTGCTCAACTGCGTTATGACCAAGCCTTTACACAGACTGACCTAAGAACTCTATCTACAATTTTCATACTGAATTGTCACCACAACCCAAAGAAGCAAGAACTATTACATGCCCATTCTGCAGATAAAGAAACAGACATAAAGGGCCTCAGACCCACAACCACTAAGTAGAAGGCACTGGTCCCAGGAACAAGGGTCCACTAAGGAGCCACGAAACCTAAGGCCGCAAATATTCACTAACTTAGCTTGGTGTCACAGATAACAAGAGGAGAAAGACAACAGATAGACTGGCCCATGAGGCCAGTGTCTATTTCAGGCCCTTAACTGGAAGGTGATCACACCAGGAGCCCTTATGATAGCACTGGGCCAAAAGCTAACCATTAAGATAGCTGGTAATGGCATGGGGGAGGGAGAAACGGAACTAGATGGAAGCATTATATGAGAAGAGAAAGATAACAACCCACAGAATCTCAGCTGTTGGGAGATGAACTAAGAGGAAGGTGCCCACAGAGGAGCTGAAGATGGCCCATTCCCAACCTTTCCATGCTCCCTGTGCAGAGCCTCCCAATTTCACTGGGTTTAAATGACGTTAGCCATGTTCAAGGGCCCGTGGGCCTCTGCATGAGGCCTGCTCCACCAGCCCATGAACCCAGGCTCCCCCTGGGGCCTTCAGAATCAGAAGAGCTAACACCAACTGTGGTGTACACACCTCCCCCAAGTGATTCTGGTGGGCCAAGCACAAGGCAGCCCACCTCACTTAACCAGACACCTACTCACCAACAAGAGTCAGCAGGGAACTCGGAGAAGCCTTTCTGACAGGCTGCTTGGCCAACATGAACCAGAAGAATGTCTACCATTCTGTCCCTTGCCAACAAAGCCACCACACTCAAGAGAAATATTCCAAGGTTGATGAAAATCTGACTTCTTTGTAACAAATACTCAGCTGGGTGAAGACCCCACTCTTGGGGCCACTCCATGCCAGGCTTAGGGGTATAATAATGACAACTATCCACATTCCCTGAGCAGATACTGAAAGCCAGCCTTGGCTCGGTGCGCTCACCCAGTCCCCATAACCAGCAGTTACAGGTAGGTGGCCCCTCACTCAGAAAGGCTAAGTAGCTCACTACGGGTCACAAAGTGGTAAGTGGTAGGGGTGGCATTCTAATCCTACTGCTATGCTTTCACTGCTCTGGGAAACCAACTCTCTAGGAAAAACTGGGTCCTCACCGTTGTATGACAAACACCTTTTTGCAGGATGTGGTGGCACATGCCAGTGAAACCAGCACTCTGGGGGTGCCAGGATTCCAAGCTTGTGCCCAGCCTGGAAAACTTAGTCTTAGTGACAGCCTGTTTTAAAAATACATAAATAAATGGGTAAAAACTTAAAAGGGCTGGAAATGCAGCCCAGCATGAAGGCCCCACATTCACTCCCCAGGAATAAAAAACAAACCAAGGCCTCTTCCACAGAACACAGGGATGCAGGGAGTGATGCAGTCCAGAGATATCTTTGGGATGGACCATTGAACACAGGAGAATCCAGTGTGTGAAGAGACCAGCTGGCTTGAAGCTACCTCCTGCTCCCCAAGCAAATGCTACCCCTTCTAGTGTTCTTTCAGCCTCTGGGACATAAAACTCAACAGGGCAGAGGGGTGGCCCAGACTTATAATTGCAACACTCTGGGAAACTGAGGCAAAAGGATTATAGATTTGAAACCAGTCTGGGCAATGTCATGGCTTTGCAAGATCCTGTCTCAAAATCTGAGAAGGGGCTAAGGACATACCTCCATATGAAGGCCCTCAGTGTTTAATCCTCAGTAGCACAAAAAAGGTTAAAAAACAAAGTCCTACCACGGAATTTGAAGACATTTCTATTATGGAAGCACGTGCCATTAACCATCTGGAGCTGGCCTCAACCAGAGGTTTCTCAAAGGAAGCCTGAGCTGGTCAAAATCCCAAAAATGCAGATTCCCAGAATTTATCCCAAACCATAGAATGGACATCACAAGGTGGGGCCAAAGGACCTCCATTTGTAGCACCATCCCTGATACTTACACACACAGAAATCTGTGATCTGAAGGTGGGGCCCAAGGGTCTGTACATTTTATTTTCTTCTGGTAATAGACTGAGCCTAGCCTTCACACTGAGCTACACCTCCAGCCTTGAGATAGGGGCTTGACAGCTGCTGAACTGCCCAAGCTGGGCGGGGCTTGGAGCCATGACCCTCCTGCCTCAGCCTCCCACAGTGCTGAGACTACTGACACATGCCACCACACCCAGCTGAGGATCTATACTTGTATCACCCCCCCATTGATCCTTGTACTGATCTTTATGCACACTGTAATCTGATTACCATTATTTCTAACTCTTAGGAAAACAAGCCAGGGCCATAAGGAATTTTGCTCCAAGCAGAAGCAAAATCCTTCCTTCTCCTTACAGCAAGATTTCTCTAAAGCAACCCCCTGTCAGCACACCTGAAATATTTTCTCATTATCTAAGAATAACTGCCTCAGCCAGGCTTTAAATCAGTTTTCCAGACTTTCTCCTGCTCCACCCAGTGTTTCCAAGTATGGCCCCATATCACCAAAGCTGTTAAGAGGCACCTGGGATGAATTTATTTCCTTTTTATTTTAGAACCATGTTTATTTTAACATGAACAAAGAAAAATGATTAACTACATAAACAAAACCCATGATTCTATGATGAATAGAAGGGCTTACGAAAAGACTAAGTGGAAAATAAAAGGATCAATTTTTTTAAATATTAAATAATAGCACAGGCAGTACTCCAATAAAAGCCCTCGATATGACAACCCACCCTGCCCAGGCCTCCCCAGCCGGTACCGCAGTCACAGCCCTGTTGAGCAGTTTCCTGATCCTGACCCTGACTCTCTGCCCTTACTTCTCCAGAGTGCCCACAAACCGTGCTGTCCGCTCTGGCAGACACTTCTTTAACTATTTCCCACCTTTTTACTCCCAGTTCTGCCTCCTTCCAGGAGTCTCCTGATTCTCCCAGTTCTCCTTAGCCCACAGCCTTTTTTCTTCACTCTTTTAACCTACTTAGGATACCACGCATTTCAAACTTCATTGCCACTTAGTTGTCCATCTGTACATTCTTAGCATCCTTTCCCCAGTGAAACGCAAGTGCTGCATCAGTAACCTGTGGACTATTTACCTCTAGATTAGCAGCACTGCTAAGATTCCCTAGTTGTAACTGCATACAGAACAGGTCCTTGATGAATCCACATTAACTGGGAGGGAGGCTGAATGAGATCCTCAGCTGCTACTTCATGTCCTTCAGGCAGAAGAAGGGTGCATCTCTCAGAGGCCTGGCCCAGGAAACTACCTGCAGGGGTAACTGTGGGGTGCACCCTGGACAATAAGGCTGGGAAAGGTGACCTGAGTCAACTCACTTGCAGCTGTGTCCCTTTCTACCCACCTTTGCTAATGCACGCCCCAGGTTCAGCGGGAGGTAGGCAAGTGACTGCCTACCTAAGTTACCACACACAATAAAATGTCAAGGACACACAGCACATGAATCTGCAGGGACAGCAAACAGCCCAGGAGCCCAGCTGGGCTCTGAACAAACAACAGGCGCCCCGAGATGAGACCCCAACTTCCAAGCCACCCTTCTGGGCCACACCATCTTGGGTATCCACTTAGTTTCTCTGAGACTCAATGCCCTTGTTATGATGCTGGCCTGTACAGCAGACGATCTGGTCTGGGGCCAGTTGCAGCATGAATCTGAGAACCTTGGAGAATGATAACCAAACAAGAAAGACATCCTCATTTGCATACTCTGGTGGAAGCACTAAATGGAGCAGGTAGTACCCTGATGCATGGAGTCTGGGGTGGATTCTGAGTGTCACCAGAGCCACTCAGACACACTCCCTCCCACTGATACCTGTGGTTCAACACAGCCCTGCTGTGTCCATCTCCCCAGCTTTCTGCCACTGCCCACCTTATTTTTACACCATTCAGAAGGCCCCAACTCTTTGCTACCACAGGCAAGTGTTCTCTTCCTCAAAAATAACTTGGAGATCACAGGTTTTTAGTGTTGAAGTTGGGTTCTGAAATTGGTTATACCAGCTCCCTCTAGCCTAGGATTTTCACTGCTGACAGAAGTTAAAGAACCAAAGGTCTAATGCTGAGAAGAAATGGGAACGGGAGGAGGGGGACACCAGGGATATGCAGAGGGATGCCACTGAGTGCCCTGGGATGTCACAGAGGCTTGCCTGCTTTCCAAAGTGGAAACCACTAATCTCCTAGGGTTATACTGGTATGGTTCACTGGAGCCTCCCGTCAGCCCCAGAGCCATGGTTTCTGCCAGGCTACATTACAGCCACGGGCATATCTTTTTTTTTTTTTTTCTTATTTCCCCTAAAATTCCATGTCCTTCCAGAAAAAAATACATAAGGTGATACACCCAGGGGATTCATAGGCAACCTCGGACCCACAGAGTATTCATGAAATTATCCAGGTTTAAGTAGAAAGTGATTCCTCTGCATCTTTTTGTGAGATGCAGATATCTCTCCTTCTGTGCAGATGGAAGAATCTTAAACATATTCATCCAGAGCAGCACACTCAGGGTGGAATACATAATAAACCTGAAAACACAGAAATTCATTTCCTAATTTAACATCTTCCTTTCAAGAAGAGATTTTTAAAAAGCCTACTGCTCTCTGCTTGTGCAAGTGTTAAGGTTGAATGAATGTGCCTTATTTGTTTAATAGTATGTTGACAAGGCCTATATCCAAGTCTCTGATATTTGACAATGTAATCAATTACTGATTAACCCAATCTCAGAAACAGTATTTCATCCCCCATTATCTTGACAATCAAAACAGGAAAACAACGTAACTTTAAGATTCAAAGCACTGACTCCCTTCCCTGCACCCAGTAAGGAGAACTATTTTAAAAATACAACAGTTCTGCGTGGATGAGCAATGAATTTGGGCAAAACAAGCTGGAGTGCTGTTTCCAAGACTTTGGAGGGGATATACAGAGGAAGAACACATTTTCTCTCCCTGTCAGAGGATGGGCTAAGTTGCAGATGAACTTAAACAAGCAAGCTTCCTGCCCAGGAGAAAAATAAAGCTATTCTTCACTCAGCTACACAGGACAAAGCCAAAAGGCGCAAGACACCTTCAGTCTGAGTTCCACGTGCCTCACCAAGGACGGAGGGACCCACGCACACACAGTAACTAGCAGCTAGACCACCACTAGACTGCGGAAGGCACCAGGGCCCGGCCAGCCTTCAGTACCAGGGGCCCGCGGCTCTGCCAGCTTGCAAGCCCCTGCAGCACCCACGGTCAAGAGAGCAAAGGATAGAGGCCATGGCTTCCTCCTCCCAATGCCTATCTCTCCAAACCTACCAAGAGAAATGTTCCTTTCTAGCACCCTGATACACACACACACACACCCAGCACATGCAAACCCGGTCGCGATGACCCATGTCCAATGCTGTGGCAGCACACGAGTCTTTCCCAGGTGCCCCAAGGAGAGGCCAGACTCACCCAGTCCTCGAAGTGGCGGCTCCCGTTCTGCAACAGCTCCTCGAACTGGATGGTACAGTTGGCCACGAAGTCATCGTAGCCAATGGGGGCATCGTGAAAGACGGCCAGCTCAATCTTGCGCCCGTTGCACACATCGGTGACAAACTCGTCGTGCCAGGCTGGGCTGTTGGTCTTCTGCTTGGTGGCCGTTTGACCGATGCGCGAGTCGTCCACGTTGAGCGCGATGTAGGGGTCGAGAAGGAAAGTCTGCGGCCGGGGTCCCACCGCATGGCGCAGCGACCAGGCTGTGGGCTTCAAGCTCACGGCCTCACAGATTTTGATCTTAAGAAGGCCATTGAACACTACCATGGTCGGAGCGGGGAGCGGGGCCGGGTCACTCCGTCTGCCCCACGGGCAGGAATGCGGAGCCGACGGCGGGCGCTCGAGTCACGGGGGCGCCTGGGTGCCCACTCTCCCCACGCCGTCGCTCCCTACACCTTGTGGCGCTGCGCCCCGGCGCCGGCGATCCTCAGCGAACTCATGTATTTCCTCGCCGGATTCCTAACGGAAAGCAGGGCGGGGGAGAGCCGGGAGACGTCCGCGTTTGGAGCGCTCTCTCCCCGCTGCGCCGGGCACCTCCTGGGGAGGGGACGCGCGTCGGCCCCGCCGCTGGCCCGCGGCTGCCTCGCCGCCTCGCGGGCTCTCGGTCCCCGTGCGCAGAGCAGGCGCGGAGCCCGGCGCTCACCTACCTCTCCGAAACATAATCCCGGGAAATTTCGACTCCGGGCGGGGGAGGGGGCGGCGGGACGCGCGGGGACGGGAGCCGGGGGCGCGGATCTCTACGCGGATCCTCTTCGCCCACCCAGCGCCTGCCTCGAGCCGCGCGGGGCTGGGGGCGGGCGGAGGGATGTGCAGTCTACCCGGAGGGATGCATGTCGAGAGGAAATGGTCCTCCGCGGAGCCCAACGGTCCCCGCTCGCAGCCGCGCGGCCAGCCGGGCCGCCGCCGCCCCCAGGGCGCAGCAGCGTTGCGCCGCAGCCGGCGATCCCGAGGCGCCAGGAGCCCGGAACCTCACATCCGCGCGCGCTCGGGGCGCAGGCCGGCTCGGGGCGGTGCGCAGCGCGGCGGCGGGGCCGGGACGGCGACTCTGCGGCCCCACCTCCCGGCGCCGGCGCCGCCCGCCGCGCTCCCCGCGTCCGGGCTCTGGGCGGCCGCTCGCTGCCGCCGTGTCCCCGCGGTCCCCGCGGTCTCCGCGCCCCGGTCGGTGTGCGATCGAGCCTCCCTCCCTCCGATGCAGGAAATGCGCAAAAGACGTCAGTGTGTGGGGTGTGTGTGTGAGAGAGTGCGTGTGTGTGTGTGTGTGGTGTGCAGGCGCGCGCCCGCGCGCGCTCCAGTGTTTGGGGAAATAGAAAGTTTTTACCGGTTGGGGGAGCAATACGGGAAAAGTGAGCCGGGAGCCGGGGAGAGAAGGGCAGAGCGGGGCCGGCCGGCCCTGGTCGCGGTGGCGGCGGGCTGGGGAGCTGCTCGGGGACGCGGGGAGGACGCGGGTGCGACGGGGCTCACCGCGCCGATCTCCTTCCCTGGGCCCGTGGCCAGTAAGGCCGTACGGAGCCAGAGAAGCAGCGGAGGTCACGCCGCCCCGAGCGCTCCGAGCCTACGGGAGCCCAGCCCCGGGCCGTGCGGGCGCAGCGGCCTGCGGAGCCGGGCCTGTCCGCCACCGTCCCGGGACGCGCGGCGCCCGCCGTGGGGGAGGGGCGAGCCCGAGGCGACCGAGGCTTTCCTTTTGGGGAACAGCGTCCCCGCCGGGGTGCGTCCGAGACTTCTCTGATGCGAGAACCTGTTGACAAGCGGAAGGTGGGTCGAAGCCCGGCCCCGCTCGCCTGCGCGACTCGTTTGTTTTTACCGAGTGCCTCCCGCGACCAAGCCGGACCCCGCTGCGCCCCCTAGGGGCCCTCGGCTCCGACCGCGCGGACCGCGGGAAAGCGGGGCGCGGCCCGCGGGGGCAAGGGCTGCGTCCGCGTTAATTTCCTTCGTGACCTTTCAACTCGCCGGGAGCGGCGGCGGCTGGCCTGTGAGGGCGATCTGGGCCGCTCTCCGCCAGGAATCCTGACGGAAGGCGGCCGCGTGAGGGCGGCCCCGCGCCGGGGACGGAGGGCGGGGACCGCGTGGGGAAGGGGGACCTGGAGCCGGGGCTGTGTGACTGGGAAGAGAAAACCGCCACCCTCACCGCTACACCAGTTCAAACCAGAGAGTTGGTGGGGTCACGGTGAGTTGAGTGTTCATCTGGAAATTTAAAAGTAGTAGGAAAAGATTACCCTTGCCTCTAGTTTTAAAGGCTTAAAGGCCAGGAGAGAAGTTCCCTGAAACAGCAGGTCGTCAGGTGCAGCACGCAAGTCCCCAAAATGATCAGAAGAGTCCCAAGGCCATTGAGGCAAATCCTCTAGCCCTGGAGGAGCCCGAAAAGTTTATGCCTGCGGTCGTTCCCCTGGGGCTTACAAATATGTACTTTTTGGAGCGGATCCAGTGCTATGGGCAGTTGGGTAAAGATGGTGCAAAATTCAACCTTGGGGACAGCTGTAATCTTTCACATGTAAAAAGCCTTTAAAAGTGTGGCTTACATGGCCACTCCCCCAACTGTAAATGTTAAAATAATGAGTTTGACGAAACACAAGCAGGGCTACCTCATTCCTAGCAAATTTACATTTATGTGATTACTGGAATTTTCTCCTTTGTTACTCATTTCCACAGTTTTTTGGATTTTGTTTTTGTTTTTTCTTGAGAGGGTCTCAGAATGTAGTTCAGGCTGGCGTTGGACTCTCAATGGAGCCCAAGCTTCTGGGTGTGTGCCATCATCCCCAATACAACACAATTCTAATTCTAATTTTTCCCCAACCCAGGGCATGTAGTAAAAGGTAATGGTTTATGGAGCTTGAACTTTAAAAAATTAATTAGTTAGGAGGGGCAGCACAAAAATGAGACCAGTGAGGTAGTCTTCAAACAAGCAAACTTTAAACTCATTAAAATGAAATATTTTAATGTAATGTTTTAGAAACGTTACAGGATATCCACATTTTTAATACGTTAAATATTACATTAAATACTATTTCTGTCACTCAGTTCATGTTATACCCAAGCAGAAGCCTGGGTTAGTCTTACCTGAGTTTCAGTCCCATCAGGACGTCTAGCTAGATACCCAGGATGGCTTAGGGTCCCTGGAGTGGTTGGTATTCTGCACCCAGCTCTCTTAACTTGCTCAGATGGCTCAAATCTCACGTGCAAACAGAAATATGTGGGAATGAAATACATTGACCTAAATCCCTCCTCTTTAGTGTACTAAACAGAAGAGTTTACAGTGAAGGACACCCTTAATGTCCAGCATATCCTATGCCCACTCCCCACTCCAGCAAGTCTCCAAACAGTAAAATAAGACCTTTGTCATCCCAGTGACTACCCTAAATCAGATGACCTACAGACTCCCCAACACTGTGTCCTACGTGAGGATTAGGAAGATAGCATCTGCTTCATAGCAAACTCTTCCTCCACAGGAACTGACCAAGTCTCGAGGTGACCAACACCAGTCTCCTTTCTATTACAAGTCTCAGGGAGGGTGTACAAAAAGACACTGTCAAACAAAATACCTGCTTTGTATTGAAGAATCCTCATATAAAAATGAAGTAGCTGGGCATGATGCCTGTAATCCCAGTACTTGTACCAGCGAGGAAGAGTTACAAGGATCACTATGAATTCAAGAACATCCCGGAATACATAGGCCATGTCTAGACAGAGAGGCTGGGAGAAAAGGGAAGGGGAAACCATGTGTGGCAGCAAACACCCCATCCCAGTACTTTGGGAGGCTGAGGCAGGTTAATAGCAAGTTCAAGCACATCCTGGGAAATTTAGCAATTCAGGAGATCTTGTCTCAAAACAATTTGGGCAGGGAAGATAGTTCAGCTGTCTACGAATCAGCCTAACAAGCACAAGGACCCCAGCTCGATCCCTAGATGTGTGTCTGCCACGCATGGCTGCATACACCGGTAATCTCAGTGCCAAGAAGGCTGAGACAGGAGGATCACTATGAGTCCAAGCTATGTAGCAAAATCATTTGCCAAATAAATGATTTTTTTAAAAATTAAAAAGATTGGGGATGAAGCTCAATTTGAAAGCCTTGGGGTTCAATACACAGTACTGAGTTGGTGGGGGGTGTTGGTAATCTGCATGCAAACATGCTAGTTTCCCGCCTTATTACAACTTTATTTCTAAGTTAACCTCTCATCTTCCTGCTCCTAAACTTGGCCACAAGTTTGTAAAGTTTTCATGTTGCAGAGAAAGCAGAGAATGTGAAGTTCGATCAGTAGTTAGGGCCTGCTTCACTCTTCTCTTGGCCCTGTCTAGGGCACTTGGGTACAGCGTGGTGAGCTATGTGTGTATGGATTGTGTGCACTGAGTAAAATGCTCTTTGACTCCCAGTAATGGTCTGGTTATTTCATTATCTGTGAGAGAGGGGAGAGGAGAGTAACAAAAAGGATGTAGGAATGCAATGAAGTTCTAGATGGGGACCTTATCATTTTATTGTTTTACATAACAGCTTTGCTGAACAAATATATGCATACATTGCAGTTTACAAACTTAAGTAAATGATTCAGTGGATGATAGCATATTGATGGAGTTGAACCACAGTCACATTGAGATTATTGTTGTTCTCCCAAAGTAAAGCAGTCCAGGGCTGGGGAAATAGCTCAGTGGTCTAAGTGCTTGCCTGACAAGCATAATGACATGGGTTTGAGGCCCAGTGCCAGATGCTGTGCCAGCTCCAGAACCAGGTTGCAATATGCCAGCAACCAAAACCAAATGTGATGGCACACTCCTGTAATGCCAGTGCTGGGTAGGCTGATACAGGATGACCACTACCCATCCAAGCTGCCTAGTGAGACCCTAATACTGAATTAATTAATTTAAAAAAAAAACAAAAAACTCCATCCACTAGCGCCCATCTCCCCATGCAATCTAGGACCTCACTAAGAGTCATTCACTCTGTCGTCGTAGAGTTTCCTAGGCTCAGAATTTTTTTTCTTCGACAGAGACCATGCTGATAGTGACAGTAAAAACCTTGGCATGTCCAAAGAAATGAAAACCTGCCAAGTGAGCTCTCCCACCACATTGGAGTAAAACTAGAAACTGACAGGGGCTGGGGAGATGGCTCAGTGGAATAAGTGCTTCCCTGGTCAAGTGTAATGGTCTGAATTCAATCCCTAAGTCCGCAAAAAAAATAAATAAATAGAAACAGCCTACAATAAGATTTTTCCCTTCTCTTTCTTTGTCTTATTTCAGACTTCATGTAGCATTAACTTTTTCATCTAAAGCCCTTTTAGAACTGCTATGGATCTACAGTGCAGTTCCCAAACGTTGCATCCATCTGAAGCTGCTGCTCAGCTCTGTGAGTCTTGGGGGGAGGGAAGCTGAATGCCAGTATTTGCTATGCTAAAATAAGCTGGCTTTCTCTAAAAAAAAAAGAAAGAAAGAAAGAAAAAACTGTGGCTGATCACTGGGTATGATGGCACACACCTGTGATCCTCAGCAGGGAAGCTGAGGCAGGAGGATCACAGAAGTCAAGGCCAGCCTGAGCTACACAGCAAGAGAAAATCAAACTGTAGCTCATAGGAAAAGGGGCGATAGAGAAGCCATCACATCCAGAGCAGAGCCATCAGTGTTACAGACCCAGGGAGGACCATCCCTTGGCTCTTAAGGAGTTTAAGAAGGTATCACCTTCGGGAGCCTTTAGGTTTTGGTTTTGGCACCAAAGGGAACACGGGGCTGGGCCCTGGAGCAGGGGTTCCCATGCTGTCAGCCACAAAAGAGAGCAGCTGCCTGATAAGAGAAGATACAGGCTGGAAACCTAGTGAAAGCCTCTGAGGGCCGGTGGATGCATTTGACATGTTTCTGGAGAAACACTGCATCTTCCAGCAGGCAGTCAGCATCACTGGAGCTAATACTTTAAAAAAAAAAAAAAAAAAAAAAAGGTTCTTTTGCAACTTGTCTCTACTGGACTCAGCTCAAAAAAAAAAAGAGTGTCAGAGAGACAGATGCTCTATGTCTGCTGATTTATGCCCGATCAAAAGTGAAACAGCCTGTGGACTTTGTTTGGCTAAGGGCAGCAGAGCAGGGGGTCGAAGCCTTCTGCTGGGGTGTTAATATTCACACCACCCACTCCTCTCGGCCATTTCTAGAATGTCAATGGGCTTTGGCGAGGCCTGCGGGGACGGGGTGATCACAGTGCCCCACATGCTCCACTGAGCAGAACCTAGCCACATGGACCACAGCACAGAATGTGTGGTATAGCACCGTGCCACGAAAACCTTGGAGAGCTCAGCCAGCCCTGCCCCAGCTGGCTCACACCTCATTCCCAAGCCGCTCCTCACTTCATCCCTGGTCCATCATCCTATTTTTGGCTTTTGCCTGGCCTGCCATGGCTTATTTCTGCCCCATCTCTCTGCTGAACTCTTCTCTAGTGACTCAGAGGCCAGGCTTTGTTCATACCTGCAAGGAGACAGAGGGATCAGAGGTAGAAGGAGAAGAAGGATGGGCTGAGGAGGAGACGGCTTGGGGCTCTTGCTTCCTGTGCTCCCTGGACTCATGCCAGGGGCACACATGTAAATAACACCAGGGACATCCTCTTCTTTGGCTCAAATGTTGTTCTGTTTCTTGGGACTTTTATATACATATATCAACCCAAGAACCCTGACTGAGTAACTCCCTTCTACAAGTTCAGGTGCTCTAGGGAGAACAGATGGACTTTGGATCATTCCTACTCTGATCAGGAAGACACATAGATTAATTCAGTAAGTCGTTTATTAGTCAGATGATCCTACATTAGCCAAAACTGACTAGGTCACTGTTCTGGTTTAGATCCTAAATGTCCCCGAGTCTCATGGGTACAGAGATGGGGCTTTTGGGATGTGGTTGGATCATGGTGTGCTTTACTTACCAGTAGAGTAATCCATTGATCAGTTCATGTGCTGTTAGGAGGTGAGCCACCGGAGGTGACCTGGAAGAGCAGATTGTCCCTGTGTCCTGCCTGCCCATGGCCACCATCAGGTGAGCAGCTCTCTTCTGCCAGGTGTGTTTATCATCCATGTCCACCTCGAAACCAACCAGCCATGGTCTGAACCCACTAGAGATTATGAGCCCAATAAACCTCTTTTTTAAATTGTGAGTAGCAGTTTGTCACAATGACTGAGAAGTGACTGACACAGACATGTTTCTGCACTAAGCAATCACAAATCCCAGGTATTAAAATAGCAAAGGTTCCTTTTCTCACCTAGAAGGTGGGCAGGGAGCTCATGTTATGTTGGCATTCAATGCCTGAGAAGTCACTACCTGGATCACAGCTGGTGATGGGGAGCAAAATGATGCTGGGAAGGTCTTTCTTTTAATGTACTTGGTACAGGGTCTCCCTACTCAGCTCGGACTCATAGTGATCCTCCTGTCTTCAGCCTCCCCAGTGCTGGGTTTACAGGCATGTACCACCATGCCAGGTCTCTGGCCGGGAAGTGCACTTGGAGCTAGCTCCGTTAGGGCATGTGGTACCGTGGATCAAACCCCAGTCCCTCACCTGGCCACCAGTAAGTGTCATGGTCATTATCCATGTCCGCAACACACTAGAACTTTGTGCAATATCCTATCCCCAAACTGTCAGAAGTGATGGTCATTTATTTCTAATTCCAGTAATTTATCTGTTTTATTCTTAGTACTTCTTTATTACCATGAAAACTTTTTCTTAGTTGAATTGTTTTGAAACATTTAATTTTGAATTAATCAGTATTTAATTTTCTGACTACTGCTTAATCTTAATTTTTGTTTTAAGATTTATACTATATCTTTGAATTACAATTTATCTAAAAGACATTGTATGATATCTTCTAGTTTTAGAAACTTTAAAAAGTATATTTCCATTTTCTGTTGACTTTATATTACTTCTTCCCTATCCTTTATACACACACACACACATATATATATGAAAAAAAGTATACGTGTATAACCCAACATAAGATTGGTACTGTTTCATAGAAATCTTCAATGATCTTTTAAATAAGGGTTCATCTAATATATTTTATATAGTCCTACATAACTATTACTTTGAGAGCTCTTTAGTGTTCATCCAGGAGCATACTGCAACTTCTCTTGCCTTTTGAATTATGCTCTTTGTTATTTCCTATATGCTATGTCTGGAGTATTAAAATATTTCAAGTTTGTATAACTAGAAAATATTTTACTTTTAGTTTTCAAAGTTATGTTTGCTAAGTATGAAATTCAAAGAGGATAGATTTTTTTTTCTTTCAGTCCTTTAATTAGTCTAGTTTCTTACACACATGGTCTCTTTTTTTCCCTTTCTAATGTGGAATAAGATGCTATTTAATTTTGTTCTTCCATAGCTAATATTTTTTATGTATATGCTTTAATCATTTTTTTCTTTACAATAAGTTTTGGACAAATTTATTTTTGTGTATCTTGGTATGATTTTATTTAAATTTCTTGTGCAAAAGGTTTATTTTTCTTGGAAATGTGGTATTACAGGTTGAACTAAATTCAGAAATTTTAAATCTTAAAAAAAAAAAAAAAAAACCCAGTCCCTGTGCTTGCCAAAGCAGGCACTTAGTCCGCTGAGCTATCTTGCCAGCTCTTTGGAAGAGTCGTGCACAGATAATTAGAAGTCCTCCTGGAAGTGCAAAATGCCTCTGCTGCTCACTAGTTGCTGGGTAGAGCCAGTCATGTGACCTCCCTCTGCCAATCACAGGAGAGGATTCTGCTCCTGCAGGAATGAGGAGCTGGGGTACTGTGTTTGGTGCGTGACCCTAATCTCAGTCATGTGACACCCCCCCTAATCTCAAATAACAGTTGGCGAAGCAGGTCATTGTGATGCACAGCACACAACAGGTAACTGGCCCAGTCAAAAAGTGCTGTGGAAATGCAGGGATAGCAGTGGTTACAATTAGAATGGGACTGATGGACTCGCTGGTGGCCCTGGGCCACTACCAACAGAAGACTGCTGACGAGGAGGGGAGTCCTGTGGGCTATTCAAGCCCACTGCCCCATGAGCTGCTTTACCGTTTCCTTCATCGTCCAACCTTACAAGACCTGCAGGTCCTTAAAGCCATGGGAGCACCAGGTTAGTACTAAGGCAGTGTTTGAGTGCAACAAAACTGAGAAGGCCTGCTTGCTACACTCAGCAGGACCTGAGTGATCACTTGGCCTATTCTTTTTGTTACTAAATTCCTCTGTTAACTGAGGAATCTAAGACATGGAAAGTTAGCCAAAGCAGAACAAGGCAGCCTCCCACACTAATTAGAAATCTAGACCCAAAACGTTTCTCAGAGTCTTGCTATGTAAGCCAGGCTGGCCTTAACTCAGAGCTTTGCCTGCCTCAGCCTCCCCAGTGCTGGGATGACAGGTATGTGCCACTACGCCTTGCTAGACCCAAATCTTGTACGTCCTAGTCCAGTGATGGTAACTTCAATTTAATTTTAGTTCCTTCAAAACAAAATGTCTGTGGGGGCACAAATCTGTCATGACAGCATTTGGGAAGCTGAGGCAGGACTATTATGATGACTTTGAGGCCAGGCTGGGCTACTTAATGAGTTCTATGCTGTCCCAGCCTAGACTACATAGCAAGACCCAGTCTCAAAAGTAAATAAATAAATATAAAATTTTAAAAAGTCTAAGGTCTGAGTTTTTTCAATTTTTGATTCCAAATTAAACTGGTCGTATCCCAGTACAAAATAATAATTCTTATAATAATATATAGCATTAGGTATGACATAATTATAACTCAGGCATAATATTTATAAAGTTGTTTCAGTGATACAAATCATTAAACCAAGACAAAACAAAATGAATCTTTGAAGCAAAGACTTCCTGTTCTTCAACTTCATTATTCTGGTTTTTTGTTTGTTTGTCTTTTATTTAAGCCAGGGTCTTTCTATGCAGTTCAGGCCGACCTTAAGCTCACTTTGTAGCCCAGGCTGCTCTTGAACTCCGTGATCCTCCTGCCTCAGCCTCCTCAGTGCCAGGATTACAAACGTGCCCCACCATGCCTGGCTCACCTTCTTTATTCTCATACCTTCTCTCCTCACACCAGTCTATGCATTGATGTATTTCCTGCAGATGGTCTGATGATACCTGCACCACATGTCACAGCTGCTTCTGTCCCTGCCCTGTGGATACTCCATCAGTTAGCAGATGACTGATCTGAGTGCCCAGGTGAGATCATCTGTCCCTCGCACCTTCTGGACACTGGGCTAACCCATTTCCATTTCTGATTAACCTCTCAGCATCAAGTTGGGCCTCGAGGGCGGGGAACAGTGTTGATACAAAATGCAGCAGCAGAACATGCACAGGTTCTGTTGCAACAAACACCTGCTGACGTCTGCGTGTCCGTCCATCCGTCAGTCCTTCTTTCCTTCCTGACCCAAGGCCCTGAGCTTGGGTTCCTCCCTCTGCTGAAGCCTGACTCACCTTCGAAAGCACGTTGGACATGTAATATGTGAAGGTAAACACGATAGAAATGCATCCTGCCCATCAAACTCCTTCCCCCAAAGTGAACCGAGCGGGCAAATTGCAGAAGGAGGGTGGCGAGGGAAATGATTAGAGTATTAGTTATGTGCGTACTCAGATCTGACAAAAAGAATCTCCGTGTAACTAATACGCGCTAATAGAATGGTGGAAAAATTAAATGGAAAATAATATTCTCCCGGGACTCTGACATTGATGACTTAAGTTGCTTTGATGATGTCTTTTAAGGAAAAAGACTACTGTTTTAATAGCGTTGTGGTCTATAAACGTTTTGAGGAGCGTCTCTAACGGTCCTCTCCATGGCCTGCCCTGGGGGGGGCAGGTGGGCGTCCGCCCGCTTTCGCAGCCCTGCGCACGGCTCCGCGACCCAACAGCGCACCCTAGCGCGCGCAAACGCCCATCACTTCCCGGCTCGGCTCCCGGCGGGCAGGAATGCAAGGCTTCCTCCGGAGCACCAGGGAGTTTCTGGTCGCCTCAGTCCCAGCCAGCGAGGGGCGCAGATATGAAGAGACAGCCTTGGGTCTAAACAAGCATCCGCCCGCCTGCCTAGTAAGTCAGGAAGAGTCTCTCTGGGAGGGGCTTGCAAGGGACAGCCGTCAGGTCTGCAGGGGAGCAAGCAGGGGGGTGGGGGTGGGGGTGAATCAGGGCCCAGAGCATCACAGGGCCGCTGCCCCACCCCAGGGCCACCCCAGCCCCAGACTGCAGAGTTAGATCAGGAAGGACGCCCAGAGGCCACGTGGCTGAAATGCATGTGGCCTGGCCACAGCAGCACCCTGCAAGCCCTGGGACCTATCAACCCTGCGGGTTTCCTTTGCTCTGATGTAGAGGTCAGTGGTGCTTTGTAGGCTGCCGATCTAAGGATCAGTGGACTTGCAGCTTAGCAGGAGCCTAACAAGTGTCCTGCGCACTGGATAACTTAGCAAGTTAAGAGCCAAATCCAGAGGAGAGCCGGGGCTGCTGGCCTTATCCACAGGCCCACCATGAGGTGGGACAAGCTGGGCATAGTGGCACATGCCTGTAGTGCTAGTTCACTATGAGGTTGAGGCAGGAAGATCACAAGTTCAAGCACAAGCTGGGCAATTTAATGACTCAGACCATGTCTCAAAATAAGAAAAACCTGAGTGTGGTGGGCACGCCTATAATCCCAGCACTCAGGAGGCTGAGGTATGAGGATTGTGAGTTCGAGGCCAGCCTGAATTGCACAGTGAAACCCTATTTTCGAAAGACGAATGCAGTCTCCGAGGCCGAAGCAACGCGGGGAAGACGAGAGTAACCCTGAGGTTGCAGCTACCACCATGAGCCTCCTCAACAAGCCCAAGAGTGAGATGACCCCAGAGGAGCTACAGAAGCGAGAGGAGGAGGAATTTAACATGGGCCCACTTTCTGTGCTGACCCAGTCAGTCAAGAACAACACTCAGGTGCTAATCAACTGCTGCAACAACAAGAAACTCCTAGGCCAGGTGAAGGTCTTTGACAGGCACTGCAACATGGTGCTGGAGAACGTGAAAGAGATGTGGACTGAGGTAGCGGCAAGGGCAAGAAGAAGTCCAAGCCGGTCAACAAGGACCGCTACAACTCCAAGATGTTCCTGCGTGGGGACTCGGTCATCGTGGTGCTGTGGAACCCGCTCATCACTGGCAAGTAGGAGCCACCGCCCTGCTGTCAGGACCTGCTCCCGCCCCTTGACGACCTGCCCTTCATCACTGTACTGATAATAAAGTGTTAATGTGTTTTTTTTTCCAAAAAAAAAGACGAATACATAAAGCTAAAGATGTAACTCAAAGAGAAGGCTGGGGATGAGGTTTTAACCGTGCCAAGCCTTTCTTTTCAAAATTTAACAACCAGACTTCTCAAACTGAAGAATTTCTGTTCAAGTTTTGTTTGTTTGCTTGCTTTTTTTTTCGAGACAGTGTCTGACTGTGTAATTTAGGCTGACATTGATAACCCAGGCTGACTTCAAACTCAGGGAATCCTCCTGCTTCAGACTCCAGAATGCTGGGATTATAGGTGTGTGCCACCATGTCTGGCTATAAGAATTCTGTTCTGATCGCTATTTACAGCAATAAGTCACCTGTTTGCCAGGTTCTGGGAAAAGTAGAGACAAGGGAGTTGTGGTCCAGGTGTTCAAGAAGCTAAAGGTGGGAAGGGAAAAGACTCCACTGGGCCTCCATGGAGCTCCCAGACACAGCTCTGCACTATTTCTACCTGGAGACAGCAGGTAGGCCGGATGGCAGCCGGGCCCCCAGTGAAAGAGAGCCCCTCACCCCCCCCCCCCCCCCCCCCGTGATGTGGAGGGAAATCTGCAGAAAAGGGGCTCAGTGGTTGCTCCTTTTTTGAAAATCATGTAAGCCATTCGCTAAGGGCTCATCTGTAGGTTCACACTAACCACCAACCTAGCGGCCACTTAAGGAAGAAGAAGGGCAAGCGAGCAAGCGCCAGCCACCTCTGCAAGCCCGCCGTAGCGCTGCAGCAGGCCCAGCCCTCAGGCTCCGTGCTCGGCAGCGCTGTACTGTTGGTCATCTCTTTGCTCTTCTTCAACCCCTTCTTCTCTGCTGGCTCCTTCCTGTCATGAGTCTCCCTCAAACAAAGTATTTTTAACCTTTGATCACTGCACAGTTCTCTCTAGCTGCCACTCAAGCCTCTTTTCTTCCTCCCCATCTTCTTGTTTATTTTTGCTGTCTCCGTTTTCTCCCTACCCACTCCTTCCTCAGCCCACGCCCTGCAGCTTGCTCACACGTGTCTCGCTTCCACCCTGCCAGAACCCTCTTTTGTGGATGTCACCTAACTTAACCACTGTCTCTGCAGCGGATGATGCCACTCCTCCCACTTGGAATGTTCCTGGTTTCCATGACATCTGAGCTCTGTATGTTTTCCTCCTGCCTCTTTAGTGCCTCCTTTTCAGTTTCTCTTGTTCTCTCCCCCTGCCCTTCTCTTGCATGCACCATTGTTTTATCATTATACTGCCAATGCCAAGACATTACCAGTAATGTTGTCTCCACAGATTGTTAGACAAGTGACCATAGGCGCTGGGACTGGGAAAGGAGGAAAGTTAGACCCTTCCAGCCACAAGCAGAAGCCTACAGAGGGAAGGTGAAACAGGTTGAGGGTGAGAGTAGACGCTCAGGGGCAGCGAGAAGGAGCAGGCATTTCTGGTGAGGAGCTTCCCACTGACTGCACGGGAGGCTGAAAGTAGGATTCACCCCCAGCGACTCTTCAGTGGCTCCTTGGGGCCAGAACGCTGGTAGGCCTAGAATAAGGTGAGGCCCTAATTTTTCTGAACATTCCCATGAAATGCCTGTGTAACCAGGTAAGGTAGAAGTTAGTGGAGGCAAAGGTAGTACAGAGGGGAAGGAAGTCAGCTTTGGCCTCCTGGAAACAATGGGGCTCTCGGTCTCTGTTGATCTGCAGACTCCTGACTTAGGTGTCTATTTCCTGCTCACCTATCAGTATTGAGGGGTGACCGGTTGGAAGGCTCCATCCCTCCAGGGATTCCATGATCACTCTGGGAGTTGTTACCAATGGAGCCATCCAGAAAGAGCTTAAACATGGTCCTCTTGCTTAAACCTCTCAGAGTGCCGAAATTACTAGTGCGTACCAGCAGGCCTGGCAGGAGCACTTCATATGTAATCCTTTTGGCACTAGAATTTGCAACAGGCCCCTTGTCCCAAGGTTGCTCCCGGATGATAGATAGATTCCTCAGGCTCTGAGAGCTGACCTGGATATTGCTCTACACACTACCTTTTCTTACAGTAAAATATAGGGCTGCATCAGAAAATTCAAGGAATTTGAATAATAATTGTTATCATGTCTAGATGTCCTCCTGAAGCCTCACGTGGTCATAGGTGGGGCTTTTACAGAAGTGGCTGGGTGTAGAATGGGTCATGCTGGAACTGATTCATGGTGAAATGCTAGAATCAAGGGCATTAGGGTTAAGGGTGTGAGTGCTGCCTGCCCTAAGTAGCTGGATAAGATACAAGGATAGAAAGAGCTATGGTCAGCTCTTGTTGTTTTTGACTTTTTAAAAAAATGGTATAGGGCCTCACTACACCACTCTCCTGTCTCGGCCTCCCCAGCACTAGAATTACGGGCCTCTGCCACCACACCCGGACTTGGTGGCTGGCTCAGTGCACCTGGCAGGGGGCTGGCGTGGCATGCAGCACCAGGGATCAAACCCAGTCCCCGCGCTTGCCTAAGCAAGTGCTCAGTCTACTGAGCTATCTTACTGGCCTCGCCCTTGTGGTTTTGCTGCCTGCTGCCCTGCCATACACTTTTTCCTCTGCAGTGCCTCTCCATCATGCCGACATAATTGGAGCCAGCTGAGAATGGACTAAAATCTCAACAAACTGAGCCAAACAAGCCTTTCCTCTTTTAACTTTGGGTATCGGAATATTTTGTCTCAGCAACAAGAAAAGTAACTAAGATACTAACATATCTTCACACAGCTGTGCTTGAGTTCACAGCCATTTAGCCCAACAGGAACCCTAATTTATGCTTTCCACTCACAAGGTTGGAAAGCAGTCGTTGTTTATCTGCCTCTCAAGAAAGAAACTGAGTCCAAAAGAGCATCGAGCTGTGTGCTTCAGGTGCCATGGTCAGTGAGCAGCAGACCCACAACTGTGGCCCAGGTCATGTCCTTGATGGACGTGGGGGGCCGGCGATATAGCTCAGCGGACTAAGCGCTTGCTTAAGTAAGCGTAGGAACCAGTGTTCGATCCTTGGTTCCCCTAGCCGCGCCGGCCCCGCCTTCGGGTGCGCTGAGCCGGCAATGCAATCCGGGCCCGGTGGCGCGCGCCTGTCATCCCAGCACATGGGAGGCAAAAAGCAGGACGATCACTATGAATGTGGGCTGCATGCATAGTGAGACCCTGCACCAAAAAAATAGAAAAAGACAAAAAAAAAAAGATCTCTTGATGGACGTGGTCTCCTGTCTCCATATTTCTGCTGAAGAACTGACACACACGCTGCTCAAGTAGGTCAAGTTCCCTCACTGCTCACTTACCTCATGAGAACTGGAGTGCATGCAGGGCCAATGCAAGGATATGACCCGGTCGCCACCACACTTAGTGTGTCACTGTGGTTTCTCTCTGACAAGAACTGGGAAGTGGTAAACTTGTTCTTCTCTATGTTTGTGTGTGCCTGAATCTGAAAACTCAATGGCAAAGCCAATAGGGCTTTGAGGTTTAATTCCACCTAGTTCTAGGGATCAGTATAGGTGGGGACAGCCAAAAATTAATTTGTAAAAGGACACAAATTGTTGACCTTTAAATTTTTACTTCCCCTCTGTCCCAACTCACTCTCCTTCACCCGGCAAGACCCAGTATCCTGAACTACCTAGGCTGAGGATAACTAGGAACAAAGCCAGGGTGTCCCTGGTCTCCCATCCCAAGAAAGTTCCTAGTAAGAAGTGGCTAAATGTTCCAGAGACATAGGTTAAACCTACACAGGAATATGAAGTTTTAGACCAAAGGTTTCACCAATCTCTCCCTTTTAGTCCACAGATTGAGGAAGCTATGCCTCCCAACTTCCTTAGGCAATAATTGTCCTTTTCCAGGAAAGGAAATTGTTCAAGTGTCCAGTTTAGAAGCCAAACAATCCTGCACAGTTTCCTTCTCTTAATAAGCTTGATTCAAAAAGGCAGGTGAAGGCCGTCACTGGGAAAGGGCTTGGACATAGGTCAAGGCCATTCTCTTAAGACTTCATGGGTCTATTCACTCTAGCCTTGAAACTTACCAAAGACTCCCCTGGTCACCCTCATCCCAGCAGAACCAGTTTACCTGCAACTCAGCTTTCCTGTGATATTTTTGCTTAGAACATAGGTAAGATCCTGTTTCTAAAGTCCCCCCTTAGCAGTCATCAGTTGTATGATTTAGAGTGACTCATGTCATGGCTCTGAATCTCATAGTCTTCATCCTACCAAAGAGGCAAGTTCTCCCTACCACCTCCTCACAGTGTTGGTCTCAAAGCAGAGGAGATTTCTGAAAACTGAAGGTGGTACAGATGTAGATAGCATCTGTATGAAAATTCTTGCCCCATTATGGTGGGGCAATTCCTCCTTATCCAACATTTAGCTACAGGCAGAGATCCTTAACTCCAGTAGTTTATAGTATGATGTACAGAAAATATTCCTGTATATCTACGTAAGAACTCAGCTTCGATTCACTGTGAGCTGCAGATTCATTATCCTAAACCTGGGTCCAAAACCACATAGGGAAATGCCTCCTGCTGTTCCCATGAGGGCATCCCTTCTCATGAATGTAGGCGGCCGCCATAGCAACAATTCTACCAGTACCATCAAGCATCATTTTCTGTCATTCATCACCCATTCATTCATTCACCCATTCATTCATTCATTCCATCATTCATATTCTTTATCTCTCCCTTCCTCCCTCAACTCCTTCTTTCCTTTCTCTCTCCCCATCTCCTTCCTTGTTTCTTTCTGTCCCTTCAAAAGATTGAACCCAGGATCTTACCTGTGTTCTAAGAAATTACATCTCTACCCCCTTTTTATTCTTTACATTGAGACAATCTTGTTAAGTCACTAAGTTGTCCAGACTTGGCTTGAACTTATGTTTGTTCTGCTTCTGTCTCCCAGACAACTAGAATTATAGGACACTCTGCCCTTGATTATTTTCACATTTTTTTTTTATTAACTTACCTTTATTCTCAAGGTAAAATTTAATTATTTTCACATTTCTACAACTAGAATGTATTAATAGATGGCAAATCATAGTTTGATTGGCAGAATCAATTATAAATTTATTTCATAGTAATATACATAACAATGGTGAATTTGTAATCAGCGGTATCTTAGGTTTGATGAGATGTATTAGGTTTGATGAGACTTCCAGGAAGGTGGCAAGGGAGTAAACAGCAACAAATCAATGTCTTTAAGATTTGGAAACCAAACACTGGAAAGTAATACCTTGGGGAAGAAAAAGAGGGAGATGGATCCCTGGGACGCAGGAGGCATCTAAACAGAAAATTGAAGCCCACAGAGAAAGTGTAGAGCTAGACCTCAGTGCAGAAAGAGGAGGAGTTGGGCCAGGGAGATGGCTCAGTGGAATAAGTGCTTCCCTGGCAAGCACAAGGGCCAGAGTTCAATCTCCATTTCCGCCAAAAAAAGAAAGAGGAGGGGTTGATAGGCACTTTTTCCCTGACTCCTAGGCTCATGACATGAGAGAGGAACATTAAAGCTACAGTGAAAGCAGGTGACTCCAGAGTCCTCCCGGGAGAAATGGTGGAATGGAATAGTGTGTGCTGGCCACTACTAATGTGTTTCTTCACCTTAATAAAAAATTCCGCTAAATCATCATGGCCAATATGGCATGGGCCACTGAAGGCCATCTCCTATGCCCCGTCTTTCTTCTCCCTGGTCAAATTATAACTTCCTACTTCCCTTTTACAATACCCTGTCTGCTTGTTCCCACCTCCTGTCTGATCACTGTCTGCCACATCATGCAGACTGCCCCCTAAACCTCACCTCCCTCCTGGCCCTAGATAGCCGCTGTTTCCCCAGCTAGGCCCTCAGACATTCCACATCTCTCCTTTCCTGTGATCTTCCCCATACCTTCAATAAAGACCTCTTTTACCTTTCCTGTCTCTTTTCTCTCCTGCACCAAAAAAAACCTAACAACAGCTGGTGGGGACTTTCGTACAAGGGATTGCCAAAGTCCCTGGGAAAGGTGCTTGACCAGATGCCATTTTAAGGAGGGGCCAACTGATCTCAAGACTCCGAATAGCCATGAGTTGGCTTCATCTCAGGGCTCTCAGTGCTGAAATCCCAAAGTGTTTGAGTGAGGAGAAATGTCCACAGTCAGGGAGCCGTGGGCTTGCCTTGCAGACACTTGGAGTACTGTAGGCTTAAAACCTAAGGCCCCATCCCTACCATCAAGGTCAGTTGTGAACTTCTATGAAGCAGAAAGCACCAGAATGAGCACCCTGCCTAATGCTGGGCTCATCCAGCATAGATACGGGCTCTGTCTGTCTCCTTTGTCCACCAGTGACACCACCGTCATGTAGTGAATTAGACATTACCTCAAAGACCCCAGAGGATAACCACAGGCTGAGAAAAAGAGAAATCTCTCTCTCTCTCTCTCTCTCTCTCTCTCTCTCTCTTTCCTCTCTTTTTTTTTTTTTCCTTTTCCTAGATTTTTTTTGGTGGAACTGGGGATTGAACTCAGGTCCTTCAGTTTTTTTTTTTGTTTTCTTTTGGTTTCACTTGGCCATCACCTTCCTTCACTTCCTGCTATCTTCTCTCCAGTTTCTAGAAGCTTTGGATCTCTTCCTTTGGGCTTCAGCCTTGCTTCTAATCTCTTTCTCTATTTTTCCTCTTATTCTTTTAAAATCTTCTCCCTTGTGGGTAAAATCACTCTATTGAGTGAATATTTTACTGACTATTCACTCACTGCATTTGCTCTAGATTTTGTTATATAATGACAAACCTTGTACCTATGGCTAGAGGAGGCAAGCTAACAGTCACCACAGTGAGTCATTTTCTAGACTATGCTTAATTACTCATTGTGCTACTTTAGCCAATCAGACATAGTTGTTGGGATTGTTTTTCCTTGCATGCCAATACTGAGATTGTCTTGGATTCATACATAATACCATGTCCAGTATTAAAGAACTGGGAGCTAGGCCCAAAAGGTAGCAACCTCTCATCCCTAATAAGCTGAACAGGTAGGACCTAGGGATGCATTCAAAGCCAAAACCCAGGCTTGCCCAGAAAACTTCTCTGAAAAGATCTTCAATGTGCACTTTGTGAACTTGTACTCTAATTAAGGTAGAAAACTCATAAAAATGGACAGATTCCTAGATGCATATGCATTGCCAAAGCTGAATCAAAAAGATATAAAAATTCTTAATAATTAAGCATCAATGATATTGAAGAAGCAATTAAAAAAAAAAGAAACTATCAACAAAGACAAGCTTAGGTCCTGACAGATTCACTACTGAACTCTATAAGAACTTTAAAGATCTAATGCCACTACTGCTCAAATTCCTTAATGAAACAGAAAGGGAAGCAACACTTTCAAACTCATTCCTAGGAGTAAACATTACCCTGATACCAAAACAAGAGAAAGATCCAATCAAAAAAAAGAACTCAGGCTAATCTCTCTAATGAACATAGATGCAAGAAATCTCAGTAAGATACTGGCAAACAGATTGCCGCAATCATCCACAATATTATACACCATGACCAAGTAAGATTCATCCCAGGAATGCAGGGATAGCTCAATGTGCACACATCAGTAAATGTAATACACCGCATTAACAGAACCAAAGACAACATTCACATAATCATCTCACTAGATGTAGAAAAAACATTTGACAAAGTCTACCACCCATTCATGATAAAATCCCTACATATAGAAAATTGGAATAGAAGGTCTTTATCTTTTATCTAATAAAAGCCACTTATGACAAACCAACAGCCAACGTATCACACTAAGTGGTCAAAAACTGAAAGCTTTCACTCTAAAATCAGAAACAAGACAAGGATACCTATTATCACTACTCCTGTACAATGTAGTTCTGAAAACATTAGCCAGAGCAATTAGACAAGATAAATTTAAAAGAAAAGGAAAAAAGGAAGAAATTAAATTATCATTATTTGTAGATTACATGATACTATACATAGAAGATCCCCAAAAACTCCACTAAAAGGATCCTCAATTTAATCATCACATTCAGCAATGTAAAAAGCCAATAGTCAAAAATCAACAGCATTCCTATACACAAATGACAAACTCACTGAGAGATAAATTTGGGAACCACACCTTTCACAATCGTACCTAGAAAAGTGAAATACTTAGAAATCAATCTAACAAAGAAAGAGGCAAATCTATGTATTAAAATCACAGTACAGGGAGATGGCTCAGTGGAATAAGCACTTCCCTGGCAAGTGCAAGAGCCTGAGTTCAATCCCTGGTTCCGATACATAAATAAATAAATAAATAAATAAATAAATAAATAAATAAATAAATAAATAAATAAATATCACAGTACAATTATCCTCTTTGTCTGCTGGAGCTGTACTTTCCATACCCTTCACAACCTGTGAGGGAATCTAAGGACTTGGCCTAATTCTGGGGTGCTACTATGACCCTCAACCATCACATTCAAGTCCTATGTGATTCTTCAATTTGCAAGTTTATAGTCACCAACTCAAACAAGAAAAGCTATAGATGATTGAGAAGAATTGTAAAGAAAAGGTTCTCTAGGTAAAATAAGAGTTGCTGACCCAGAGCGTAGGCCCAGCATGTGACTGAGATGGCTCAGGGCTGCCGGACCCTGAATAGACCCAGAGAGCAGGCCCAGCAGTGGAGCCCTTCAGCAGAACTCCCTGCAAAGAGGCTAGAGGCAAGACCCACCCAGCTGATTCAGGAGCAGAACATCTTGCCAGAGTGACACAAAGGGTTCACCTGCAAGGCTGCAGCAGGAAGAAGTGGAGCACAGCAGCCAGAACCAAGCCACGCTCACCTGGAGGAATCTGAACTTCCTAGATCTGGACCTGGTGCTAAGGTAATAACTCTATCTAAGCTCTACACCAAAGGTGAAAACTCAGTGGTACACAAAAGGACAAAGAGAAGGAACAAAAAGCAGTCTCAGGCCCCGAGTCCACCCACTACAAATGCAGAAGACACTAGCACAGAGGAAATTGGAAATCGCACACCTGAAATCTCTGAAATAATAGGGTTGAAAGTAAAGAAACAACTGCAGAAAGGTATAGAAGACATCAGATCAGAAATAATTTCTGAAGTAAAATAAGTAGTGATAACTATAATCAAAGAAATACTAAGTGCTTCTAAAGAATACACTGATAAAAAAAATAGAGTAGAATATAAAAATGATGGAACCCTTGAATAAGCAATATAGGAAAGAAATAGAATGTATGAAACAGATCCAAAGTGATATACAGGAAATTAAAACCTCAATCACAAGCTGGCAAATCTGTTAGAGTGAAAGTGAAAATAGACTTTCTGACCTTAAAGACACCAGTGCAGCTTGTGAAAAAGCAAGCAAAGATCTCTTAAAAACAACTAGGATGCAGGAAAAAATAATTCAATACCTGTAAGATGATGCAGAGATGAAAAATGTGAGACTAATAGGCAATGAGAAGGAAGGAGTCAGTACAAATGATATAAAAAGAATATGGGCAGAAGTAATAGCAGAAAACTTCCCAATATGGGGCAACTATCTGACATTCAGGAACCGAAGCATATAGAACTCCAAATAACATCAACCCAATTAAAACCACTTCCAGACATATAATAATCAAAATCCCAGAAATTCAGCACAGGAACAGTATACTAAAAGCCACTAAAGAAAAGAAACAGATCACACTTAAAGGAAAACCCATCAGAATAATGGCAGATTTTTCTTCACAATCCATCAAGTCAAGAAGAGCATGGAGCAAAGTACTTCAAGTCTTGCAAGAAAACAAATTCCAACCCAGACTGATATACCCTGCAGAACTCTCTTTCAAGTACAATGGAGAAGTAAAATACTTCCATGACAAAGAACAACTAAAGAATTTCATGGTGACAAAGCCAAGCCTACACAGTCTACTAAATGATGTTCTAGAGAGGGAGCAGAATGATCACAACCCCATGAACGAGAATGGCAAGAACCCACCAAATAGGGCAAACAATTAAACACAGGAGAATAAGAGGTATACAATAGCAGTCTTACAGTTATTCTTTTTTTTTTTTCAGAACCCAGGATTGAACTCAAATGAACTCAAACCCTTGCGCTTGCCAGGGAAGCGATTATTCCACTGAGCCATCTCCCCAGCCCCCTCAGTTATTCTTTTGTGTACAGCACTAAAATATTTCCATCATCACACTCTACAAATGGACTTCTCTTGCACCTATGGATCATGATTCCATATGGAACTACAGGGTGGATTTCGAGGAAATAGCTGTAGTTCAGTCCCACAAGGGCCACCTGGCCACCTGTAAGTGTCATGGTCATTATCCATGTCCACAATACACTAGAACTTTGTGCGATATCCTATCCCCAAACTGTCAGAAGTGACAGTCATGTATTTGTCATTCCAGTATTTATCTTATGTTTTACTCTAAGTATTTCTTTACTACTGTGAAAACTTTTTCTTAGTTCAATTGTTTTGAAACATTTAAGTTTTAATTAACTTGTATTTAATTTTCTGAATATTGCTTAATGTTAATTTTTGTTTTAAGATTGATACTATATCTTTGAATTATAATTTACCTAAAAGACATCGTATGATATCTTCTCCTAGTTTAGAAACTTTATTGTTTTTTTTAGTTTAGAAACTTTAAAAAGTGTATTTCCATTTTCTGTTGACTTTATATTGCTTCTTCCCTGTCCTTTATACACAGACACACATATATATGAAAGAAAAGTATATGTGTATAACCCAACATGAGATTGGTACTTTTTCATAGAACTCTTCAATAACCTTTTTAAATAACAGTTCATCTAATATGTAGCGCTGGAGAGGCTGAGACAGGAGGATTGCCATGAGTTGGAACCAAATAGTGAGACTCTGTACCAAAGAAAGGAAGAGAGAGAGAGACAGAGAGAGAGAGAGAGAAAGAGGAAAGAAAAAAGGAAGGAAGGAAGGAAGGAAGGGGAAGGGAGGGAGAGAGAGAGAGAGAGAGAGAGAGAGAGAGAGAGAGAGAGAGAGAGAGAAATCAACAAGAAATACTGGTGAGCCTTTTCCATTACTGGTGGGAGTGTAAACTGGTACAGCACTGTGGAGGTGAGTGTGGGACTCCTCAAGAACAGAGGAATCCATTGGAGAGGGGGCCTACGGGCTGTTTCCATGTGTCTTGCTCACTTTTCTCTCCTTATTGAGACAGAACACCTGATGCCCAGAATTAAGGAAAGGGTTATTTTGCTCACAGTTTATGGAGGTCTCAGTCCATACCCTGCTGGCTCCAAGGCAGAGCGGCACACAGCAGAGGGCAGCAGCTCACGGGCAGCAGAAGACGCACAAGGAACAAGAGCAAAGAGGGAGAGCTGCAGGGAGCGGGCCTCTTTCCTCCCCCACTGCACGCAGGCTCCCAGCCCTGGGCTGCTGTGGCCCGCACGCCCACAAGCCCGGCGCTGGACCACGGGTCAGTCATAAGCCCTTGAAGCTGCCTGCGACTGCAAGGGGCTTGGGGCAGACTCTCGATACAAAAACCCCGACACCACGGTTCACTATTATTAGCTGTGCTCTTTCGGGAAGAGACCTAGAAGGGAAGAGCTAGCTCTACAGATTACAGGCACGAGCCGCCACACCTGAGTGCAATAGGCTGCGATAGCTCAGGGCTGGGTGCCTGCTTAGGCAGGTGCAGGGGCCCAAATTTGATCTCTGGCACCACACTCTACGCTGGGCTCCCTGACAGGTGCACTGACCGAGACCAGGAATGGCGGCTCGTGCCTGTAACCCTAGCACTGGGGAAGCTGAAAACAGGAGGAGCACTACAAGTCCGATCTGCCTAGTGAGACTCTGCACCAAATACAGAGAAAAGAGAAGGGGAGGAGAGGGGAGGGAGTAGGACGGGAGGGGAGAGGAGGGGAGGAAAGGAAAGAACTGAGGTGTATTGAGGGCTGGGGATTTGGCTTAGCAGTGGAACGCTTACCTAGCAAGCTGGAAGCCTTGGATTTGGTCCTTGGCCCAAAACCAAAAAACAAAAAAACCTCCCATTAAAAAAAAAACAACAGTCCACTGTGTACCCTTGTTGATCAAGACCTTTGCCTCGGCTGGGGCGATGGCTCAGTGGAATAAACGCTTCCCTGGTAAGCACAAGGGCCTGAGTTCAATCCCCACTTCTGCCAAAAAAAAAAGACCTTTGCCTTGTCTTTGGAAATACCTTGGAGTCACTAAGCATCGTAAGTGCTGACCCGCATGGGTCTCTTCATATCTTAGAGAGCGGAGGCCAGCCTCTTGCTCCTGGTTACCTCCTCTCTCGATCTTGTCCATCCCCTGGGATCTGGAGCCCTCAGGCTCCTGGCTCCTAGGTGTTACACGTGAGTTGGTGTAGGCGCATTGCGATATTTTAGATGTCCCTTTCATTGGAGTGTTTTGTTTCATGATCTGAATTTCCTAATCACATTTATTGCTGTTTGTCACATTTAAGACTAGAGGGCTTTTGTTACTTTTAAACAAATTGAAAAACTTTTAAGTGCAATGTGTTTTCTTTTCACTACAGCATACTGTGGTAAGGAATTGGAAAAGGAACTTTTCATAGAACTGTGGGAGAACTCTCACAGAAAAATAGCTATTGGACAGGTGTGTTGGTGCAGGCCTGTATTCCCAGACTGAGGTAGAATTGCTGTGAGTTCCAGGCCAGCCTGGGCTACACAGAGAGATTCTGTCTTGAAAAAAACAAGATAAAAAGAAAAGAAAATAGCTGTTGACATTATGAAACAGTGAAATAAAAAGTATTATAGTTGGCTTTAAAACAAAACAAAAAAATCAATTCAACCAAAAAACTACAGTACAGTCAAAAGAAATTAAAAACCAACAAGGTAGGGCAGGCCAAATAGCTTAGTGGATTAAAGTGCCTTCAAGCAGGTGCAGGGGCCAGGAGCTCAATCCCTGGGGCCTGCTGAGCCAGCCCCACCCCTGGGAAGCACTGAGACAGCAATTGAGACTGGGCTTGGTGGCACACACCTGTAACCCCAGCTCTTGGGAGGCTGTAAACAGGTGGATCACTACAAGTCTGACCTAGTAGTGAGACCCTGAACACCCTGCAGTCTCTTCCCTAAAATACAAAAAAAAAAAAATAATAATAATAATAAAATAAGGCAACTGAGGTGTATTACATAAAAATACAATTTCCCTATGATAAATGTGATCAATATATATGACAAACATATAGGAATAAAAACAATTATATACATATTATTTCCATTTTGCATATATGTGCCATTTTCTCTGGAAAGTCTTAAAGCATTAAATCTCATGGAAGCAGAATCAAGATGCTAGTAAGATAGACAGTATAGTTAGGGGTGATTAGGAAACAGTGGTGACAGAATTTATTGTATTTCCCATTGTTTCTTTAACATGCAGAAAAATATAACTGTCATGGTTTGGAGCATACAAGGTGAAGAATACAATATAGGACACATTTTAAAAGATTATTTTAAGCCGGGCATGGTGGCGCATGCCTGTAATCCCAGCACTCGGGAGGCTGAGGCAGGAGGATTGTTGTGAGTTCGAGACCAGCCTGAGCTACAAAGTGAGCTTAAGGCCAGCCTGAACTGCACAGTGAGACCCTGTCTCAAAAAAGACAAAAAAAAAAAAAAAAAAGATTATTTTATAATAATGACCCAAAGAATTGTATACATAGAGTGCAGGAAATCTGTCGACACAATAAAGGCCAAAGACTTCAGCTGAGGACCTAGATCACATGGGGTTGTCCTGCATGAGTCCAGCTGGAGGCCTAGAGCCCACAGCAATGTACCCCATGAGTCCAGCTGGAGACCCAGCGTCCATGGCAATGTCTCATGCAACCTGCTTCACGGATCTGCACCAGGAAGGCCAAATGTTAGTGGTGGAAGCTACAAAGTCCATGGCAGCACAGGCTGAAGGATCTGTGCCAGCAGGCTGAGGGATCTGTGCCAGGAAGCAATGCTCAAGATAAGAACCAGCGCTCCCCAGAAGTAGCTCAGCCATCCTCAGCAACAGTGAGGTCCTGAGCTCTTCCAACAAGAGGACAGCCATGTTCCCAACAGGAAAGCAAAAAGAACAAGCTTCTCCAAGAGACTGAGCTGTGCACCACCTTCCGCTTTGGGGCCAGGAAGCAATGCTCGAGGTTAGGGCCAGAGCTCCCCAGAGGTGAACTGAACAACAAGGTAGCTCCTTCAAAGATAAGAAGAGCTGAGTTCATCAGGAAAGCCAGCATGATAAGCTCTTCCAAGAGAAGCAACAACTCTCTAACAGCTTCCAATAGCTTCTTTCATTTTTCTCCAGTTCTGCCTATTATTCTGCAAGCAGCATTCTCTAGATGAGCCTCCATGCCCAGCACCACGATCATTCAGTTCAGCTGGGTGTTGTAAGCTGCCCACCTGTTGGTATCCACCACAGTAACTGAGTAATTTTAAAAGCAGGACAGAGCAGAGTCCTTCAGATGCCACTGATTTATGTAGGGAGCAATGGTCGGAGAGCATGGAAGCAGGTCTGTGCCACTACTCTCACTGCTATTCAGCCAAGGTCCAGCGCGGTACCAGCTGATACCCTCCCTTCTGCCCAGGTGTCAGGCCCTTGGAAATCATTAACTAGATCTTTGCTTAGAGCTATGTTTAATACCCTATAACTTTTCTGTCATTGCTTCCTTTATGTTCCTGGTGATAAAAAATAGTTCCAGAAGGAAATGTATACATTTATCTGATGCTTTGCTTTTATTAGAGTTCTGCTTACAGCCAAACCAATGAGCAGCGTCTAAGGAGATGAGGAGAGAAACAGCTTAAAAAGAAAAACAGAAGCCGGGCGTGGTGGCGCATGCCTGTAATCCCAGCACTCAGGAGGCTGAGGCAGGAGGATTGTTGTGAGTTCGAGACCAGCCTGAGCTACAAAGTGAGCTTAAGGCCAGCCTGAACTGCATAGTGAGACCCTGTCTCAAAAAGACAAAAAAAAAAAAGAAAGAAAGAAAAACAGAAGGGCCGGCCTGATGGCTCAGCAGATTAAAGTGCCTGCTTAGGCAGAGCGCAGGGGCCGGGGTTCGAGCCCCAGCTTAGCCCCAAGACTGAGACTGGGTGTGGTGGTGGCACCGCCTGTCTCACTGTTTGGGAGGCTGAAAACAAAAGGGTCACTGCATGTCCAGTCTACATAGTGAGACCCCACAGGCCCTGCAGACCCCGTACTAAATGCATTTTTAAAAAAAGAAAAGAAAAACAGTTTAGCTTGTGCCAGTGCACTCAACAGTGCCTAAGTTACATTGGGAGCTCACACACAGTGTTTGCGAAATGAATCAGGAAGTGACTGCAAGGAGTGATTGCAAGGTTTGGCAACTACGTGTGCTGGTAGAACACCAGTGCTGATGTACTCCTGTTGGTATTTGGAAACACAAATGGCCACTTCTCAGACCACTCTGAAGGTTACAGGAACACACACACATACACACACACACACACACACACACACACACACACACGGTCAGAAGTATTAAATTTCAAAGGAGTAAAGTCAATCCTGGAAACCTGGTGCTAGTAAAGATAACTGGTACAGAGCTAATAGGTCAAGCCTATTCCAGAAATAAGTCAGAAAGTTTAATACAGAGAAAGGTAATGTTTGCCACTCCAGAGAAGTCAAGCTTGGTGGAAGCCAATTCCAAGCTAACCCTGGCTGGGTGTGGAAAAGGGGCACTTACCAGGGCGGTTACCATCAGGCCTGTTGGCATTCATAATTCACTCTTATCAGTAAGCTGATGCAAGGTGGAGCAAGTTTAATGCCCAGGAGTAAAATGAACAACTTTTGTGGCTTATGTATTGGGATATAGACATGAAATTTCTAGACTTAGGCCAGACATATCTAATTTTATATAAACTTCCTCTTTGGTAAGACTAAAAATTTAATGTGGAACCAACATAAAACATTTCATGTAGTAATGCTCCAAATTAAGGAGAAGGCAGCTTGTTCTGATTTATGATACAGAGAATGTGGCTTTCTTAGTTGCATTCCAGGTCATGAACACTGTTCCTGATCTTCTTTCCTGTAACTTCTTCCAGGCACCACTGGTTGGTGTGTTCCACTGTGGCTTTTCTTTTTCACACACTTCGCCCTCCGTGGTACAGTTCTTTCCCCAGTCTTGTACCAGATACTCCCAGTGTTGCTACAGATTCGCTTGATATCTGCTTCTGCCCTCCTCTCTGCCCAGCCACTCGCCTCTGTGGGCAGCACCAAGGGCTCCCACTCAACCAATTTTTGGCTACAGAGGATCTCAGGCAGGAAATCAGGGGCAGGGGTGAAGCGAGGGTGTTTATTCTCCACTGCCCCAGGCTCAGGTGGCTGGCCCTTGCTCCTTTATGGAGGCCTCTATGTGACTTATCCACCATAGGGATCACCCTCCTCCTTCAGGCTCTGGGTTGTAGCACCGTTCTCTTCCTTTTTCCTGTAGCCCCCTCACCTAGCTCACATGATTTAAGTTTATTTTAATTTGGATGCAACATCCATCTCCTGCTGTTGTCCTAACAGCTAACACACTCCCTTGGAGAAGGCCTATTCTGAATTTGAGCAAACAGGAAAAAGGCCCTCCTCCAAGGCAGGGTGTAAGACTGTGGCTGGTAAACAATCACGTCACCATGCATCTAGAGCTTGATTACAAGACAGATACCCAGGTCCACCCAGTTCCAATCTAGAAGTCAGGCTATGAGGGTGTCTGTTGTCCAGTGTCCAGCATTTTACCTGAGCTTTCCAGGTGATACCTTGAACATCAAAACGAAAGAACTTGTCACAGTGTTTTTCAAGTATGCTGCTAATAAAGTTGTTTCTAAATCTTACCAAGGAACTAGAAGATTATCTTCATCTCCCACTTGGGATACTAGGTAGCTTGCCAAATCTCATCAGTAAGTAAAAAATAAAACTAATAGAAGCTAATGATTAGTGTGAATTGGTTTTTCAGTGACTAACATACTTTTTCTCAGGTTAAGACAGTTCTTTAAAATTATGACCTAAATCTCAAAGGTCATCATCTGTATAGACACAAAAAATTTCTGATGAAAATATCATTATAAGCAAAATGTATATATTTATACCAACTCCCCACAATGAATATGATCATTATGCCCTGAAAACATGTACCAATAAAAAACAATAAAGTCCACATACCACAAAAAACCATTATAAACAAAATTAAAAGACAAATGATGGACAGAAAAAAATTGTAATATATATCAAGGGATCTTTAAATGGCTCTTTTTGGCTAGGCATGGTGGTGCATGCCTATAATCCCAATACTCAGGGAGGCTGAGGTAGGAGACTGTTCAGAAGTTCAAGGCCAGCCTGAACTACTTAGCAAAATCCTGTCTCAGACATCCACCTGAAAAAGTTCTTTTCCACAACTTTTCTTTTTATTTTGGGTCAGTTCAAGGGAAAGAATTTGCTGACTTCTTTATTCCACCATAGCTGGAAATCCTGCCCGATTCTTAAAAACAATCAGAAATTGAATTTTCTTTCCACATACCAACTAACAAATAGTGTTAATTAGTTTTCCATTGTTATAATAAATACCTGATATAATCAGTTTATATAAAAAAAGTAATTCTTTTGGATCAGTTTTGGAGAGTCCAACCCAAACCTGGTTGGCCTTGTTGCTTTTGAGACTCTGTGAGGCAGCACATCATGGAGGGAACATGTGGCATCACGAAACCATTCACCTTATGATGAAAGAGAGAGGATGAGAACAGAGTCCTTAAGTCCTCAATGACTTCCCATAAGGCCATAATGACTTCCCATCAGGTCCTTGTGATTTCCCATCAGGCACTAGTGACTTCCCATCAGGCCCTACTAAGTTCCTGTCCAGTCTCAGTGACTTCCCATCAAGCCCTGCCTCATAAAGGTTCTTGTATCTCCCTATAGTTCCATAGTTAGACTACATATAGTGCACCTTTTCATACGGTAAAGAGACCTGGTATCTCAACATGAGAAAGATATAAGCTATAGTGCAGCATATTTAGTATGCTTGAGGTTCCTCTCCTCATCCTTTGGTTAAAATGTAATCATGAACAGTCCCCTATGGCTATCCAAATGGAAGGGAGAGACAGAGTGGGTACAAGAAGTAGAAAGAGAGTTCAAAATGATGAGTGAGTAACATTTCTTTGAATAACTCCATTTCTCAGCACATCAGGGTCAGTTATATTTAAAAATGTAATTCTATTAACATCAATCTAATTATTTCAGACACTTTAAGAAATTCATAGGCTATTTGCACAGTGACCTAAATAATGTTGAAATCTCTTCTACTTTTCAGACATTTACCTCATGGCCCTACCTCACTGACTCTTTTTAGGTCAACCCTAACAAGGGTTGGCTTTCTGGACATGCACACTGAGTTTGGCTTGACAGAGTGAGCCTCACAGCTTATGGTCAAAATGGTGTCACTTCTCACAGCACCACAGATCTTCTGTGAAGCTCATGTAGGTTTGAACTTCAGTTGTTTGTCAGGAGTACTGTGACCGTGGGCATCAAGAACACAAGGCTCTGCCCAGATTCTATATCTGTGTGAATTTTACAAAAACTAAAGAGGAGTCACTCATTTCTTTTCTTCTTCTTCTTCTTCTTCTTCTTCTTCTTCTTCTTCTTCTTCTTCTTCTTCTTCTTCTTCTTCTTCTTCGTCTTCGTCTTCGTCTTCATCGTCGTCGTCTTCTTCCTCTTCTTCCTCTTCCCTTTCTCTTCCTCTTCTACTTCTTTGTCTTTGTCTTTTCCCTCTCTTTCTCACCTTCTCAAAAGTTTCGTTTCCCCCATCTCCATTCTCTCCCCCTCCTTTCTTCCTCCTTTTTCTTTTTCTCCTTCCTTTCCTTCCTCTTCATTAAACTCCAATTTATTTTGGTGCTCACTTGAACAATGCACTATCAGGTATAGATGTCTTTTTTTTGTTCTTCACTTGAGTTACCATTATCAATATAGAATGACTTTTTTTTTTTTTTACAGAATTTAAAAATAAATCATTTATTTGTTGATACAAGGTCTTTTTTTATGTATTTGCTATACGGTTCTGTAGAGTCTACAGGGTCTCACTACATAGATCAGACTCATAGTGATTCTGTTTTCAGCCTGCCAAGAGCTGGGATTGCAGGCATGCGCCACCATGCCCAGTTTCAATCACCATCTCAGCATCTGGGGTGGGGCTGGCACAGCATGGCCGGGGATCGAAACCCAGCTGCTGAGCTCTGCCTAAGCAGGTGCTTTAGTTTACTGAGTTATCTGGCCGGACTCTGATGCAGCGTCTTGCTGTGCAGTTTGCGCTTGTAGTGATCCTTCTATCTCGGCCTCCCCATTGCTGGGATTACGGGTGTGTGCCACCACATCCAGTTGCAGGGCCAGCTCAGTGTGCCCAGGGTCCTGGGGCTGGTGCAGCATGTGGTACTGGAGATCAAACTCAGAACCTTGCACTTGCCAGGTGGGTGCTTAGACCCTTGCGCTATCTCCCCAGCCCAGGATGACGTTCTTGTAAAGATTTTAATAGTGTTATTCTTCTACAGAAGTCTATCGCATTTAAACTTTTAAAAGAAAGAGTCAATTTGAGTTGTTTTTACTATAATTTGGAATAGTTTGGGGATATCGTTTCTCACAAACCTTTCATTATGTACTCTTTTTATCTCAACATTGGCAATCTATGGACTCCACTCCATTTGCCAGAACAGTGGATTATTTAAAATATTGGTGATATTAAGAATATTTGGGCTAATTTTCAGCAAAAAATAATTAATAAATTTTTGTTGCAGTAGGTGTTGTATACAGCTATTTTATTTTATTTGCTTTGTTTTGTTGAGACAGGTGTAGTTCAGGTGAGCCTTGAACTCACTATGTGGCCAGGCTGGCCATGCACTTTTAGCAATTCTCCTAAAAGTTCTTCAGATTAGCTCTTCAAGTTATTTATACATCAGGCGTCTCATATAAGAGAAGCTTTATGATAATTAACTAATATTCACTTAATTAATATTATGTCTCAATAATATTGTCTCTAGATACATATATTTTCCTGCAAATGACTCAAATTTATCCTTTTTGATAGCTGAACAGTATTCCATTATGTATAAATATCACATTTTCTTTATCCATTCAGTTGTGAATGAATATGTAGACTGTTTCTGGGATCTAGATACTATGAATTATACTGTTGTACCCGTAGGTTTATTATTATAAAACATGTCACTGGAGAATGATGCATTAACTCTTTGGAAAGATATACAGGAGGGAATAACTTGGTCAAATGCAACTTATAATTTTAGCTTTTTGGGGAATCTCCACAGCCATTTCCGTACTGACTGTATTAGCCACACCCCCACCTGTAGAAGGCTGCGCTCTTTCCACAGCCTTCCCAGAGCTGGTTATTGTTTGGTTTCATGGCAGTGTCCATTAGCCCTTGCAGTTTTTACCACATTTACTTACTTACACTCTGGTTATACCTAAACTCCTTTCAGTTTCATTGTCTTGAAAAGGAGATAACATATCACCAATCTGTCCCAAAGGGTCGCTTTAAAAACAAACCAAAATTTAGAAAAACTTTACAAAGTTAAAAAAGTACATAAAGTCCTTATTGCAGAGTCTTGCAAATGTTAAGTAATCTGTAAACATTAAGCATATAGATTTTCATTTTCTTTCTTTCTTTCTTTCTTTTTTTTTTTTCAGTGTCGGGGATTGAACTCGGGACCTTGCACTTGCCAGGCAAATGCTTATTCTACTGAGCTATGTCTCTGGCCCATCATTTTTCAATTAATAAACTATACTATGGTAGTATCCAGTAACTATGAATACATGGTCTACATTTGGAAGGCCGTGTTAGGGTTAAGTGCCATAGAACACTCCATCTAGATACCATAATGACACAGGTCAATCACCCAAGCTTTCTAAATCAAATGCCACTAAAGAGTAATACAAAAAAAGTCTTTTTGTAGTACATAGAATGTCCCATAGGGGTCACTTTGTATTTTCACACAGAGCTACACAGTACCTTAGATGCATCAATTTGGAATCTTGCAGGCTTACAAGTGGCATTAAAAGAAGCTTTGGGGGCTGGGGAGATAGCTCAGTGGTCTAAATGCCTGCCTTGCAAGTGCAAGGATGCAGGCTTGATCCCCTGTTCTGCGTGCCATGCTGGCCCTAGAGCTCTGGGTGCACTGTGCCAACCTGAAACCGGGTGTGGTGGCGTATGCCTATAATCACAGTGTTGGGGAGGCTAGGACAGGAGGATTGCTACGCATATGAGCTGCATAGTGAGACCCTGTACCAAATAAATAAGCAAAGGATTTAAAAAAAAAAAAAAAAAGCTCTGCTGGTGATTCTTAGGAGCATTAAACTTTGAAAGATACTAGCCAATAATTTCTAGAAATAAGAGTAACAGTTATAGGAGTTGGTGTTTTTGTTTGGGTTTTTGAAACAGGGTCTCACTCTATAGTTCAGGTTGGCCTTGAACTCACTATATAGCCCAGGCTTGCCCTAAACTCGTGGCAACCCTCCGGTTTAGTTGCCCAAGTACTGGGATTACAGGCATGTGCTACCACACCCAGCATCTACAAGATTTGTAGACCTGAAATCTTCCAATTGACAAAAGCTCAAAAAGGGGAGGGGGCAGCTGAGGAGATGGTTCAGTGGAATAAGTGCTTCCCTGGCAAGCGCAAGGGCCTGAGTTCAATCCTTGGTTCCGCAAAAAAATAAATAAATAAATAAATAAATAAATAAATAAATAAATAAATAAATAAAATAAAATGAAACTCAGATTGGAAAAGTTCTAAAGGCCCTGATATATGTAATACCTACTTGTAAAATCTAACTTGCAGGCTCCAACAGCAGTTTTATCTGAATCATCTTATACTTAGGTCACAGACCAGTCTAAACAGACCCACAAGTGGAGCAGGGAACTTTTCATAGTGTTTTCTAAAGGGCATGAGTGCCACTTTCTTCCCTTAAAGTATTTCCTTAGAATGGTAAGTGGTGTAAAATGTATCTTAAGTTCACATTTTCATCATCTTTCCTCTGAAAGTAGGTCATTTTTCTCCAAAGAGTGTTTTCTGTTTACAGTGATGTTGATGTCAGGAAAAAATGTGTTTGTCAAAATGTGGGTGGCTCTGATGTTAGTATCAGCCAGCCCGCTGAGGCCCACTGGGCTGCAGACAAGTTCTCTTTGTGGTCACAGAAGGATTCATTTTCTATGCGTCACTCTGTTAGCTGTTGCCTGTGATAAATTACAGTTGTTGCAGCAGAGGTTACACTTGATCAAGGGTTAGTATTCACAATAATGAAAACTCCTAGAATTCAATAATCAAAAATACAGTGAAAAAGTGACAAAATATTTGAACAAGACATATTAATAGCAAGTAAACACATTATAATAAACATCGTCAGACATTAGGAAAATACAAATTGAAGCACTAATGAGATACCTGTATGCATCTTCTGGAATGATAGGAAGAGATTTTGAATAACCCTGAGCACATCAAGTTCTGACAAAGGTATGATCCATGTTGAATCCATATGTATGGTAAATGGTACAGTTACTTTGGAAAAAAGTATGATTAATTTTTGTAAAATTAACCACACATACTTCATATGAGTCAGGAGTTCTGTATGTAAATATTTATTTACTCAAGAGAAATGAAAATATATGTCCCCACAGAAACTTTGCATATAAGATATTCATAGCAGCCTTATTCATGATGGCTACAGTGAAGACAGTGGAAACGTCCAGCAGATGATTGGGTAGGCAAATTGTATACCACGCCATGGAATGCTAACTCGCTATAAAGAAAACAAACTACAGATACTGCAGTGATATAGATTAACCCCAATTGTATTACTCTAACAGAAAGGAACCAGACACAAATGGGGACATACTGTCTATTCACATGACATTCTGGAAAAGGCAGTTATTGGGACAGAGAGTACAGTGGTGGTGATGGGCTGGGGAAGGGGGAGGAGACTGAATACAAGAGGACCTTTGACTTTGGGGGTGATGCAAGGCTTCTATATCTGGTTGATTGTGGCAGTGGTTACACAACTGTGTCTGTCCAAATAAAAAATTTGGAGATTTATATCAGTAAAGTTGACCTTAAAAGAGGAGTCACAGGGGCTGGGGAGATGGCTCAGTGAAATAAGTGCTTCCTGGCAAGCCCAAGGGCCTGAGTTCAATACCTGGTTCAGCCCCAATAAATAAATAAATAAATAAATAAAGGAGGAGACCCAGACTTGGACACAGGCTGATCTGATGCATAATGTCTTTGAATTCTAGTTACTGTATGAAGCTTTTAGTGTTCAAATTTTGGCCATTGGCTTTTCTAGATGAGTGTCAATCAAGGGCCTTTCACAGAGTTTCCATTGGCTAAGCTGGAATATGGACCAAAGGCACTAGTTCTAAACTCTCGGTCTGATGTGTAGTTTTCAGAGGAGTGTTCCTGTGTCCAGTCTGAATTATGCCCATTGTCTGATGTCCCTGTGCTGCCATCTAATCCTCTGCAGCCAACAATCCACCTCTTTATTTTTTATGTGTTTCTTAATCAATTATTGTTTCTCCTCTTGCTTATTTTATTAAAAAAACCTCAAAATTTTCATAACAAAAATAATACCAGACATAGAGCAAAAAGATTCTTACATTAAGAACACAAGGCTAGGGGCTGACGAGACAGTCCAGTGGACTAAGTGCTTGCTCAGGCAAGTTCAGGGACTGGTTCTGACCCCCAGCCCGCAGCCTCCTCCCTCCGACCCCCATCCCCGCCAGGGAATTCAGATCAGCCACTGAGACCAAGTGTGGTGGTGCATGTCTGCAACCCCAGCTTTGGGGAGCCATAGCATCACTGTGAGTCCAAGCTGCTCAGTGAGAGCCTGCACAGGGCATTAAAACAAGCTAACCCAGGTGTGGTGGTGCACACCTGTAATCCCAGCACTTGGAGGCAGAGGCAGGAGGATCATTGAGTTCAAGGCCAGCCTAGGATACATGGTAAGATCCTGTCTCAAACAAAACAAAGCAACCCTCCCAAACAAAAATCTTCTTTATCATGAACTAAAATGAACTAGTGGTATAGGTGAAATAATTTTTTTTTGGCTTATTGAGACAGGGTCTCACTATGCAGCTCAGGCTGGCCTTAAGCTCACTTTGTAGCTCAGGCTGGTCTCGAACTCACAACAATCCTCCTGCCTCAGCCTCCCGAGTGTTGGGATTACAGGCCTGCGCCACCACGCTTGGCCCTTAGGTGAAATAAATTGGCATATTGTTGAAATATTTTTCAAATGACAAAATATAATTTAGGAATATATTTTAACTTCTCCCTATTTATCTCTTTTTTATTTTGTTCTTTATGTGTGTGTGTGTGTGTGTGTGTGTGTGTGTTGTTTCCAAGAGCTATTTTAAACTGTGCTGCTATAAACATGGGTGTGCATGAGTTTCTGTCATATCATGATTCTAACTGTTTTGGGAAGACACTTGGGAGGGAGAGAGCTGGGTCAAGTGGAATTTCTATTTTGATTTTCGTTTTTTTGGTGGAACTGGGGATTGAACTCAGGGCCTTGTGCTTGCCAGGGAAGCACTTATTCCACTGAGCCATCTCCCCAGCCCCTTACTATTTTGATTTTCTAGAGGAATTCCCATACTGATTTCCATAGTGCTATACTAGTTTACATTCCAGCCAACAAGGCAGAAGGGTTTTCCCTTGATGTCACTGGCAGCATTAGAGTTTTGGGGTGAGAGCCATTCTTTCTGGGGTAAGATGGGATCTCAGTATAGTTTCAACTTGCATTTCCCTCACAGCCCGTGGCGATGAAACTGTTTCAGGTATTTATTGTCCAGCAGCATTTGTGAGAAGTGTCTGTTCATTTCAGTTGCCCACTTTTTGATCAGGTAATTTATTTTGGGGAGTCTAATTTTCTTTTGAGTTTTTTCATGTTAAAACTCCGGAGACTGTTGACAATGTTTTTTCACATTCTAAAGATTGTCTCTTCACTTTGTTTATTGTTTCTTATTTAATTTGATACATTTCCTTTTCTTGATTCTTAGTATTATTTTTTCTGTTATTGGGGTTCTGTTCAAAAAGTCCTTGCCCAGGCCTGTCTTCAAGAATGGTGCCTGTATCACCTTTCAACAGATAGTTTGTTTTAATATTTAGATCTTTGATTCATTCTTATTTCAATTTAACACACAACAAGATATACAAGTCTAGTCTTCTGTAATGGATATTCAATTCTCCAAGCATCCTTTATTCATGACGCCACCTTTCCTCCAGTGGATGTTTTTGGCTCCTTTGTTGAAGATCAAGTAGCTGACCCTGATTAAGGTGGTCATACTTTGATCTCAGGGTATTTAATGGAAATGTCAGGCTTTTGAAGTAGTCTATGAACACTACTGATGAGAAACTTACCAGAAAAAAAAACCAACCAAAACTGTAACACCTCTACTCCAGGTGCAACCAACTGAATGGCTCTTAGCCAGAGAATCCACCAGGGAAGCAAGGAGTGGAACAGTGAACCACTCAATCAAAACAGTGCTCATGTATTGTTTATACTTTTTATGGGTCTTGATTCTAATTGCATGCATTACATAATAACCTTGGGGCATAAAAAATAAATGCAATAATACTCTAAAAATTTCCAGGTGTTTTGAGATAGGGTCTCCCTATGTAGCTAAGGCTGGTCTTGAACTCATGGCAATCTTTCTTTGTCAACTTCCCCAGGGCTTGGATTACAGGCACGCACCACCATTTCTGGCTTAGACCTCATGGTCTAATTCAATATGTGGGTGCCATAATTTTACTTTATGTTAGACATTTAGATATGTGCAATCTGTTTGGTTCTACTTCCTGGAGAAATTTGTATAATTAATTTCTCGGCTATAATTTATACATTTTCAAGATCCATTCAATATTTAATCAAGGTTCAGAATTTTAATTCCTTTGGATCTTTCTTATTATAAGAAAGAGGGACAGACTTACTTTGCACTAGAAAAAAATGCCCTCCACAGCGTGCCAGAACTTTGGAATTCTGCTGCTTCTCATCAGATTGAAAGTTAAGAGGGCAGGCCACGTTAGGGAACTTCATCTACCTGCCTAGCCTGCCACGCTTAACCAGAAATTCCTTTCTCATTCGGGAAACAGAGGCCATCTACTCTCAGTTTACTGCTCTGTTAGGTTTTGCAGAAAGTCTCTAAATTACTGGCTGAGTTATTTAGTATAATTAATGGAAGCCACTGAGTTTTACTGCTTAGGAATGAGAGCTTCTGATTGTTGGGGGCTACAAATTCACCATGGCTAATGTTTTGTATTTCCCTAAGGGATAAATGGAGGCTTGGGATTATTGGTATCACTCTTTTGAGATTTTTCCATTATCTTTTTCGAGGTGGGCCATCTTCTCCCACTAAGACTAAAAGTAAAACCACTAAGATTAAAAGACACTCCAGGACAAGATCCTTCCTAGCATAAGATCACCTCTGCCCTCTTGCCTCATCCAACAATCCCCTCCTCAAATCAATAAATGCCAAGGTTTGGGCGTGCCTCTTGCTCCTCTTGAACAACTCCTCATCTTCAATCCTCAGTGTACAACCATTTTCTCTCTCCCTGTCTCTGTCTGTGTCTCTGTCTCTGTCTACCTCTCTTCTTTCTCTGCCATAATACCTCACAGAAGATTGGAGGCCTTCTGCAGGTGTCTTCAATAGCTGACTGTGGGCAAAGTTGCGAGGCAGGAGCTAATATGCAAATTTATGAAATAAGATTGTTTTACTTACACTTTCTCCAATGTCAAATATTCTCATTGCTATTTATGTCTCTAGAGAAACAGGACCAATATGATAGAGAGACAGCTGAGAGAAAATTTATTAGAAAAGCTGGCTTGGGCAGTTATAGAGCTAAGTACTATGAAGAGCTACCTGAAAGGCAGGCAACTAGGGAAGCTGATGGGGTAAAGCCTAGGAAATGGATGAGCCAGTGGTGTGAGTCGTTGAGGGCAAAGCCCAGGGAACCCGAGATTCTAATGTTAAAGCAAGATTAAAAGGGTATCCCAGTTCTAGAAGACAGGGAGAACCCATCTATTTTTCTTTCTTTCTTTCTTTTTTTTTTTGGTGGAACCAGGGATTGAACTCAGATCCTTGTGCTTGCCAGGCTATCTCTCTGGCCCAGGACCCATCTATTTTATTTTATTTTATCTTATTTATTTCATTTTGGTACCAGGAATCCAACTCAGGATCTTGCACTTTCTAGGCAGGCACCATGCCATCCCTGGCTAGGAGAATCTATCTTTTCTCTCACTTTATTACTATCCAGATCTTTGCCAATTGGATGGTATCTGTCCACATAGGATGAGATAAAGCCTTCTTTAGTCTCTAAATTCAAAGCCACTGTCTTCTGGAAACATTCTTATAGACAACACCCAGCTATTTTAGCTCAGCCATATTGACACACTTAAAATTAGGTGTCCGAGTGACTCTAAGGAACAAAATATTTGAGGCTTCTAAACTGCATTTTTTTTTTTTTTTTTTTTACTGTACTGGGGATTGAGCCCCTAGCTTTAGCTTTGAGCAACATTCTCACCCTAACTCTATGTCTATCTATCTGTATGTTGAGGCAGGGTGCCCCTAAGTCACTAAATTACACAGGCTGGCCTTGAACTTGTATCCTCCTGCCTCAGTGCCCCAGAGGGCTGGGGTTGCAGGCATGTCCAACCACAAGTGGCTAAATACACAGTTAAAAGCTGGCTGCTACCAGCTTTAAAATATTATCATCTACCTCCTGTGTGGCAAGAATTTCAGATTGCTTTAATCTCATTATGAGACACAATGTGTCATTAATAGACAATGTACAGGTGGAGGGAAAATTTGGAGGGGTGAGTGTAAATAAATGAGGAGTCCTGGTTCTAAGGTACAAGTAACTTACAAGGTAGTGGGCAAGACAGTTGCAACTACATTAGGAATTTTTGATCTTGTGGAACTTCTGTTACTTGAAGTCAGTAGAGAGAATGGCTTTGTTATGTTTGGAAACTATTTTTTATTGTATTTAGAGGTCCAAAAGTACTCAAGGACTCTAAGTATTGCATGGTCCACCATTGTTGGAAAAGAAAAAAAAACCTGTGCTTCGTTCGAGGTGGTGTTATTTAAAAATATTGCCTCCCACTTTGGAGTAGGACAGATCATAAATCCCAGATCTGCAGTTTAGTGGCTGATGTCATATCAGATAATTTAACTTCTGTACACCCCATTTATCTTTTTTTAAATAAAAGCAATATCTCATGGAGCTGATATGTGAGTCAAACATACAAGTGTATGCAGCACCATTAATGTAGGGCCTGGTACATTACAGGTGATCAACAAAAGTAAGTTATTACCACTGTTATCATGTTATCTCCGGGGAGGCAGAGCTCAAAGGACAAGGACTCAGCAACACAGACTATAGAACTATATGTTTTAGAGCAACCAATAGCCTCTAAGAAAATCTGAAACACATTTCCATGACTCCAAGCCTTCCTGCATAGTCTCAGGTGGATATCCAGATTATTTCCAGCTGTAAGTGTAGACCCACGAGTTTCTTGGAATTCAGCACTTGAGATCCAAAGGTAAACAACGGATTGGGCAAAGCCTTAGACAGAAGAGGCAGTTTTAGTGGCGAGGTCTGGTTTATACTTAAGTGATTATGAATTTCCTTTGACAGCTTGTAGTGGGAGTGGTTCTCTTGCAAAATTCCAAGGGAAATGTTCTCTGGACAGTCTTACTTGTCTGAGTGGACCACCTCCCTCACAGTTTAATTTTAAAGGTCTCTGTCCCAAGTTTATTTTCCCCAGATGTCTGATATCAAAACTTGTATAAAGTTTTTCATTTTAGTAATGTCTTTTGTTTCCCAGGTGAAATAAAAATATCCTTGGTCAAGGACCTGTTGGTCAAATTCTGCCCTCCTCACTCTGTGAGATGGCTGCTACCAGCTTGACCTAACCCCTAAATCTGGACTGTCTTATTTGGATCTCTACCTACTTTTCAGTTTTGTTTGTAAATTTCTCTAGCACAGCCAAGGGTCAAGAGACTTTGTAGAACATTAATTAATTTAACTTGACTCTTAAGCACAATGCTATTAAAAAGAGGTGAAAAGTAAATTACTGTACTTGGTTTTTATGACTTGGCTTTTCTTCCCATAACCCAGGATGGTACTGTGTTTTCAGTATCCTTTCAAGATTATAGACTGTGGGGTGGACTGATTGTGTCAGACAAACCCAGACCTTCTGGAACAACTGCAAGAGGCAGCATAACCCTGTGGAAACTAAGACGGAAAAACAATTCCTAAACAGTCTCAGAAACTGATCATCAGTGGCCGGTGATTTAAGATAGAGAAGATTAGCAAGTTTAGAAACAATTCCAACACGAAGAATGATCCAGTAAAATGTACACTCAACTTAGGAGAAAAGGGGTCATTTCTTTCTGTCTTTTGTTGAGACAAGGTTTTGCTGCACAGTTCAGGTTGGTCTTGAATTCACTTTGCAGCCCAAACTGGCCTTGAACTGGGGACAGTACTCTTGGCTCAGCAACCTGGGATTACAGGCATGTACCACCATGCCTGCCGGTGAGAGACAGAGTCATTTCAGTACCTTTCTAGACTCTTCAGTCCTCAAGAGTCCCTTGTAAATAGCTTGCCAGGCGGGCTTTTAGATTGTTGAGCTATCTCCCCCACCTGAAAGCTGCTCTTTAGAACCTTCTTAAAATCTGGAGTTCTGAGCTGCTAAACTTTAGCCTGGGCGAACAACATCCTTTTTCTTTCATTTTACAATTTAATTTCTTTGGCTGTATTTATGAGTTTAACAGTTCAGCATGTAGGGTAAAACCTGGGCACTAAGTTTTTTTTTTTTTTTTCCCCATGTCT